>JASDQU010242993.1:40478-63140 GCA_032191745.1 Picea mariana
TATGACACATACCATGATACCTCGGACCAATTACCTCATGGAGCAAGAACCTTCTTTGATACAAGCCCAGGCCGGTAGTGATGGAGGCTGGTACTGCTGGCAGGACAAAGTTGGCTGAGAAGAAGAATATGGGTCCTCCAGGACCATGCTCAGGTCGCTCCTGCTCTCGGTACTCCATGTCTAGGACCATGTGGGCCTCGAGACATGATCTCCTAGTTATCCCTAGATATCGGGGATAACTGGAATATCTGATCAACTTTGGTTACTATCTTGCTTGGTGCATTAGCCTTGCTTGGCTATTGATTGCTACCATGATTCTTCTCTTTGTTAAGGTCAAGGTGCTCGGAGGGTGGCTTCGGCCTATGGTTGGGTGACAAGGATATTGTCAATGATAAAACGAGCACAATCCTTCATATTCTAACACCCATTCCTCAAGTAGGGGATGTTTCCAAGGAGAATCCTTTCTATTTTATGTAGTGAATGTGAGGTGGATGGGGCTAGACTTCTAGGTATGGGGTTTCATGACATACTAGGGCTAGTATTGTCTCATTGATGGGTGCCTTTGTTGAGGGTCGGCCACATCCTTTTCCTCTTTTTGATTTTAAAGCATATTTTTCCAAACCCTTTACTAGTGATTCATTTTGCATGTGCTTCCAAGTTGAAGACAGTAAGGGGCACTAAAAAGGAAATGCATAGCCCACATATGCTCCACCTTGGTTTGCATGCTTTTCCAAGTTGAATACAATAAGGGGCACTAAAAGGAAATGCATTGCCCACATACGTTGTACCTTGGAAAGCATTATTGATTAATTAGTTATTTATTTTATGGGTCCCTGATATTTTGAGAGGTGTTTCATTGCTCTTTCCCAGGGCGAGCTTTTATTGCATGAGTTTTTGCCAGGGTACCTCCAAGCCTAGTGGCCCCTTCTTCGCATGAAATGAGGTACATGCCATTCTTGGGTCAATAAGCCCGAAAACCTAAAAGATGGGGAAACGAAGGGGATAAAGTAATGGAAAGTGGCAAGTATGAGCGGGAATGGTACATTGACCCTTCAAGGAGACCCCCTAGTAGCAACCCTTTCCTTGAGGGTGGCCTCTTACTAGGAAACCATGACACTCACCAAGGTGAAATAGGGAAAAAATGTAATTTCCAAGCAAATGTTTTCAAAATCAAGAAAGGATCCTTTGCAACATGTTCAAATGCTTCAAATATTAAAATGACACTTACCACGATACCAAACTTGTTACCACATGCAGCAAGAGCTGTTGTCCTCTATGGCTAAGCTGGGTGTGGTGGATGTTGTTGCCATCGATCAAATGGTGATGTGTGGTATGATAGGGGCCCCTGCCTGCTCATCTGCCTCTCGGTACTCCATGTCTTTAACCTGAGGGTCCAAGACATCATCTCCTTAGTTATCCCTAGAAATGGGGGATAACATCACCTACAAGAGAAAATTAGATAGCATGATCATTGGCCGAAATAAACATGCAAATCTTAGGCCGCTAATGTAAATGATCAATAAAATCTAGGAAGCAAACTAGCTTAATAGATTCTATCCTATTGGGTGATACCACCCCTTCAAAGGCCAAAATAACAATCTAAATGCAAGAAATTAAGCAAAAGTATACCTCATATGATTAGCAGATGGCATCAAGCATCCACACCAATGTTTTAATACTTGGTCTCAGCCTTGGAATCGGTCGAGAGTCAACTCCGACTCAGACTTGGACTTGGATTGATTTGATTCCAATGACTCGGTTTTACTAAAAAATACAAAAAATATTTAACTTTAATAAAAATAATATATTTTAAAGATTCCAAACAATTAGAGACAAAATATGCAATGTCTACTCATGTATATTGTATATACCATGTAAGGCCCACGTCATTACCCGTGCCTAATCAACCATGTTGACCAGGTTTCAACTTTCCCTATCCATTTTTCACTGGGTTTATATCTTAGTTCTTCGTTTACATGTGGGCTTATAGCCTTCCATTCATTGCTGAATATACACTCCAATGAGGGGGTATTCTTTGCAGGACTATACACTCCAATGAGGGGTATTCTTTGCTGAATATACACCAATAACATATTGTTTTTCATATTCAGTATAGTTAGGGAACATATAAAACTATCAAAAAATATCTGCCATCTACAGTTCTACTACAAAAATTAAACATGTCCTTTGTGCTGCCAATTGGTATGCATAACTTGGCTGGTTGATTTAATACAAATGGTCACATTTAACAATATCCAACACCTGAATCTCTAAAGAGTGAAGCACATTTCCTTCCATGATTTCCAAAACCCTCAATAATTACAAGCATTTGAAAAGGTCTTGACTTGACTGAGTCAAGCCTTGACTCAACTAGGTTGACTGGTTTGGTGTTGAACCAACCGAGTTAAGCCTTGACTCGGTCAGTTCAACACCAAACCGGTCTCCCGTGTCAACAGGAGGGCCGAGTCGGACTGGTTTGGTGTTTGCTCGATCAACTCAGTTGAGTCCGAGTCCAAGTCAATTGAGTTTTAATGCACTAATCCACACAATAACACAAGCCACCTTCTTGACCTCCAAAGGCTTGTTTATTCCAATAGAAAAATGTTACAATGACAGTACAATAACAAACTTGACCAAAACTCTCATTAACCAAAGAGAGGAGAGGGAGCTTCATTATATACAAAGAGGGGCACACTTCCCAGGGAGGGAAGGTGCACATCCCAAGGAGAATTGAGCCATGTGTGAAGTTGGATTGATGCCACGTCTCAAGAGAACTTGAGAGAGGTGCCACCACTCAAGTGAAGAAACATAGAGAGGGCGCCAACTCTTGAGAGGTAGGTGCATCTCTTCTTGGGATTGGTGTCCTTAAGGAGAGTGTACCACCTCTCAAGAGGGACGACGCACCTTCCTTGGGATCCTCACCCACTCAACTCAATTCTCAATCTAACTCGCTCACAACTCACACACAACTCACTTCAAGTGCCACGAACTAGCAAAGAGGGAGAGTTAGACTGGAGACAAGCTAAAAACATGTTTCTGACATGTTTCTTTAATAATAGGGAGCTGATTTATTTTTCTTTTATTCACCTTTTTCGAGTAAAATTGATTTTTGATGAGCAAAAGTCAATTATTTCTCTCGAAAAGGGGGTACATGGGTAAAATGAGTATTTTGGGTTAGAAAATGATACCCCCCAAGGCATATAACACCTCCTAGTACCACTTATTTAATTATTACATTAATTTACAAGGAAATTTCCCATTTTATGGGAAATTTATTAATGATAGGAAAACATTAAAAAATCCTAGAGGGACCTAATGCATGTCCATAAGACTCTAGATAAATGACTAACATGGTAATATACATTAGATACTAGACTCAGACAAACACATTAAGGCCTAACCATTAGGACACACACCAGATTTGGAGGAATGAGTGAAAAAACTTAGAAAATTATAAATCGCTAAAAAACAAGATATAATTAACCAAGTGAAAAAAACACTCTAGAGTATGCACTAATGACCAAGTCTTAGGGAGTTGACTCTTTTACATAATAGAGACCTCATGCTAGCTCATTTTATTACAATTTACAATTCCCCCCAGGGGGGTAGGGAACATGCATATAAGAAGAAGAAGAAGAAGAATTTTTTTTGAAGGGGCCATAATTCCCGGCTGGACTTCTGAACTATGATTTTGAACAAGTGACTTGTTCAATCTTTGCGGATCATCGTTAGTCCTGCCTACTGCAACTAGGGAGGTAACATGCAACATTGTTCATCTTGATAATTGGAGTTTTGCATAGGTGGAGATGAGATGTACTATTATATTTTAATAAGATAGTGACCATTGGTGCTTCTTGTGTCAGGGAGAAAAATAAGTTGTGTCGACTAGTTGCCCCCTTGGCTCCAAATATTGCAAGATGACTACTTTAGGATGTGGAAAGTAGCTACAACCCCATTCATACATCTATTCAGTTCAACCCTCCTTCAAAAGAGATTTCCCTTGGTTGTTCAATACAGAGCAATCTTGGCAAAGCTGGATCATTTGGAGTTCGACAACAACAGGTTGAATTCCTCTGTCTTTGGCCTTAGAAACAAAATTGTGGAGGTAGAATTCAAGAACCATAGCCTCAAACAACAAGTCACAGAAATGAAGACTTAGGAGAATCTATCTCTTCAATTTCCGCTCAAGGAAGCCACCTCTGCAAATCGAAATTTTAGATCCAAGGAACACATAAGAAGAGATGTGCTCCCTAAAGGCACAATTCAAACAAGAAACAAAAATTCAACAACAAACTTTGAACTTGTGGGTACATGTCGTTAGAGGGAGGGAGAAGGTCCCCCCCGCTCACCGAGGTGGAGGACGTAGCAAAAGACAAAATCACATAGCAACATCTTAGACGGGGCAAGGAACTAAATCTTAGAGTGCATGCTCCTTGCCTCCTCTTTCTCTTCAAATCGTATGTAGATGGACACTACCTTTCTTCTTGATACCCTTGATCTAAAGAACATCGACCTTGAACGAGCATGGGTAGGAGCCAACTCGATGCTCATACGTTTTTAGCACCCGAGGTGATTGTCTTAGAGCCCTCTAGGCTAAGAGATGAATTTCCTCCCTACTACATAAGATTTTTTTGGGTGTTGACCTCACGAGGTCCTAGTTTGATGAACTTAGGTGATCTAGAGAGTAGGGTATGGCAACTGGGAAAGAGGGTAAATGGGTAATTATTTGTGATCTCAAAGAAATTATTCAAGATTTTGCCCCTTTAGGGTGGTTTCGTCCTTGCCCATCCAAATAATGTCCTCAGTAGGGGGTGGGTCACCTAGTATCTCCATTGCTTGTTGGAACTGTATTGGCATGTTCTAGTCATCACTAGGCACATTTTATGACGTGATTGGGTCTAGAGACCTCCTTTTTTGTACCGAGACCCATGCGAGCCTATAGCGACAATCTCCTACTATCTCATGTTATCAATAGGCTTTGGCCTGCTTATAGGAGGCTCTCCATTCTTATAGCATCAAGGGCTTCGAAGGGGTTGCTTGCTTTATCTGTGACTCTCTTTGGGTTAGTGTTTCTGTGGTTGCCTCCGATGAGTATGCCAGGTTTAGATGGATCTATATTTGGGGAAGTGTCCCTCTTGTTTGAGATATATTCATTGCTATATGCTACATCCCCTACTTCATGGCACTTCACAAGTCACCATGATTCTAATTGGGATCCATTCGATAACCTATACCTTGGTATTTCTCATTACTCTAGTCTTGGTGAGGTTATCCTCTTGGGGTATTTCAACGCTTGGACTAGGTCCTTATAGGTACTGTTTCATGGCAGATCGTAGGATGTACTTTCGCGTTAGGATATTGACCTAGAGCCCTGGGCCTTCACAAGGAGTCAGATGATGGTATTGAGATACTTACAACCTATGGGAGGCACCTTTTACAAGTTGGGAAATCTCATGACCTACTATTCCTAAATGTTCTTCCATGCTACCTCATCTCTCATAGCTCCAGGTGATTATGTCTTGGCCAAACAAGAGTTTTTCCCTCACGTCTGACATTTTTCAGTGCCCCCGTCCCCCTTCCATACCATGCCCTCGTCACTTTCTCTATCAGGGCTTTCCTCCCAGCTCCCCTCTTACAACTATCCACTTCGATGGGGAGTTTTCCAACTCCTATACCTCCCACCTTCATTAATTGGTCCCTCCCCTACCCAATTTCTCATCCCTCAAAACACTTGGCATCAATAAAAACCATGGGAAAATGTTCTCTAATCAGGGATTTATTAAAATATTAAGATAGAGATATCTTTTTAGAACCTCCATCACAACACTGAGAGTACTCAAGGCATGGATTTTGACAAGGTGTAAATATGTTTTTCAATTGTTGGTGTCACATTACACTTATCATTTAGATTGTCAACCCGGAGTTCAATTTATTCTTGTGAGGCACTCGATGCAGTATACACAGAAGAAGGATTCTTACCACTATTGTGCAATTTAATCTAGAAAATCAGCCAAGGACTATTGCAAGCATAAACCAAAGGAAAGCATAAAAAGATGGAATCACAGTGTTCTTGACCCCCAGCCCAGCTGGTGGCACCCCGTGTAGTTAGACCACTGAGAACTAGGCTTGTGGTCTCACTACTTAGCTCTGTTCACCAGGTGGGGTCAAGTATGACATGATTCCATAGCACTCATAAACTAAAGCAACATTTAAAAGGCAATCTAGTTGTGACATCTAATCTAACTTTAGCACATTGCAAATGAAAGATAAATCTGAATTCTTCTGTAATGCTAAAACATAAAGTTATAAAGAAAGGATCAACAACATTCCCAATTTCTACTTAGTTAATGGCACCTCGAATGTTACAGCCATTGGAGATCATATCCAAAACTTAACATTTTGCTCGGCATTCTAAAGTATTAATAGAGAACCCAATGATCCTACAAGGTCCTGACTCTGCAACACATTAATTCAGTAACATCAACATTCAGTGGCTAAAGATTCTTGAGGGACGATAGTCTCTTCCTCTTGGAGAATTCTTTCAACTGATTTCTTTACTGTTGGTTCTTGTGTGGCAACAATATGGCTTTCTGAGGCTGGTTCTTGTGTGGCAACCTTGGGGTTGGTCGGTGCCGGTTCTTGTGTGACAACACCTATTTCTCCCCCCCCCGGTAGTTGGTTCTTGTGTAACAACCACAAGGATTATTCGTATTGGTTCTTTTGTAGCATCACCAGTATCAACCTTGGAACTTTGTTATTTCTGTTGCTTCTATAGCAATGGTAGATTTGTGAAGTACTACCAAGAATAGAAACATACTGCAATATTCATAGCACATGGTTAAATGTTTTGAGAATGGAGGAGGTGTGCTAGACATGGTTGGTAGTAAGAAAATAGCGAACAAAACCTCTATTGGATTGGTAGCAACAAGCTCCATTTATTCAACAACTATTTAAACTAGAAAGGTAGCTTGGCATTTTAAGCGAGCCAAATTACTTTACTGGGTGTTTCAGGAGTGGGCGGAGCAGGAAGTTACGGAGGTCTTGTGGAGGAAAGAAGTGGGCTGAAGTTGTGATGTGATACCAGTGGTTACATGAATGATATTTGAGCAAATTGTTGGCTTCCAAAGTTAACTACATAGGCAAGGAAAACTTTATTAACTTCAGCAGACAATTAGCTTTGAGTTGGGAAGAAGAAAATGCATGGGCATATCGTGGCACTTTAGGTATTCTTGAAGGGGTCTCGTGCAATAATGGCATTAGTAATGTAGCAATGAAACTTAACTTCTATATCACTAGTCTTCAATTTGAAAACCAAGTCTTCAATTGTCTTGGCAATCTATATTAAGGAAGTTTTTGCTGGGTTTTCTCCCCCATGAGGGTTTCCTAGGATAAATGTTGTGTACCTTGTGATTGTGTTTCTTTCAGTGATCTTGCTTATGCTATTATTATCTAGTAAATTGAAAAGAACTTAATAGCAGCTCTAAATTTAACATGGTATCAGAGCTTGAATGAATAGAGCACCTTTCACTAGGTAACCAAAAACATCACTGTTGCCGTACAAGAAAATTAGGGATTTTTGTTGGAAGGGAATTTTGGCATAAAAACCATCTAGGGAAGTGCGCCCTAGCCTAGCGAACTCATTGGCAGCTTCAACGCACCTTTTCAGTGGCTAGAGCCTCCGGAAAGTGAAACCCTAGTTTTGACTAGTACCAGAAAACCAAAAAACAGGAAACCAGAACTAGTGCCAGAAGTACCAGTCCAGATTTGCGTAGTCTCAGTTTCAAGGGTTAAAATTCGGATTTTTTGAAAACAGATTGCTCCAACCTACTCGCCTTAGCCCAACGCATCTAGTCCCTGTATCAAAATTCCAAAATTTGAAGTTTGAAAAATTAGGGTTTCCTCATAAAACCCTAAGTTGATGTTGCAGTTGCAGTACCCATTGCAATTACAGTTGCAGTATCAGTTCCAGTTCCTTCATGTCAATGGCAACACCAGTTGCAGTGCCAACACTAGTTGCAGTGGCAGCACTAGCTGCAGTGCCAACACTAGCTGCAGTGAAAGTTTTTGTGAAGTGTTGGGACTGTTGTGTTATTGTCCTAGTGCACCTTACCCTAGCAAGATACTGTCAGAGGTATGTACTTACATGTGTTTAAAATGCATTATTATTCTAAAGGGTACTTGCAGGAGAAGGGATCTTTTGTCATAGATCTAGAAGGATCTTTGATCCAATACATTCAGAGGAATAATGCACCTCAGGTTTGATCATTTTATATGCATCTATTCGTTATGACATTATCTTGACATCTAGGTTGTATGTTGAAGTTATGAACATCATACTAACCCTTGGTCAAATTAAAGACAAGGTATTAGATTGAGATTAGAGTTTATTCTCTAACTTAGACTTCTGTCAAGATAGCATATTGTCTTAGTACATAGGACAGGTTGAAGAAAGCACTTGCCATCTTGAGTGAAGGAGACTTGAAAGAAAAGCAACACACTCATTCTTGAGGACAAGACGCCAGGTTCCAGGTTTGATTGATCAAGTTGATAAGATTCAAAGCTACACATGACAAGTTGATAACTACCTCATTACAAGTAAACACCATAGTTGAGGTAGCAGTCTTTGAAAAGTACTATACTTGGTAGCATGTGAGTATTATTGAGATGAATGCTTATTGAAATCATTTAACAGATACAACTAATATCTCCTCCAGGAGAAACTTCTTGTGTTGGTTCCACATTACCATGGAGGAACGTTTGATCACAACACTAGAAGAGCGTTGATCTCATTTCATATTATATTTCTTACTTTTGATCTTTGTTTCAGGCAGGTCACAAGTGATAGCTCTAAAGGAGCTACTGTGACGATTATTCGTGCTGTTGTTTTATTATTATAAAGAGTATTATTCTTGTTTGTTGTTCATCTTGTTTCGGGCAGGTCACACATGATAACCCTGATGAAGCTATGGTGAAGGTTGCAGAAGGCAATAAATTAGATAAGACATGAAGCAAACTATGTACATGACCATATACATTCATGTACCAAAGAAGATGAAGAAGAAGCTATTTTTTTTGAGATCCAGAGTATCTCATATGGAGATTGATTGTAAGGAGCAGAAGGCTCCAAAGATGACCAAACATCAGAACAAGAACTCACAGTAGACTTGTTCAAAGGATAATGAAGCCACCTTGACAGGAAGCAGAATTCGTGTGAATTCTGACTCAACTTTTCATATTTAGACTTGGTATTGAACACCAAGTATATCCTGTAGAGATGATGCAGTCCTTGTAGACTCGGAAGAAGTCAAGATTAAGAGTAAGTTTGATCTCAGAAAGGATCAGATGAAGAGACGTCTTCCAGGACTGGGAGACAGATGCCATGAGAAGACTAAATCGTAGCTTCAAAGACTTCTAGGAGATATGAAATCTCCTGGGAAGATTCCCTTGTTTTAGTGACAGAGAAGGAAGCCAGTCAGAAAGACCGAGATATGGATTTTTTCGTGAGACTAGAAGGGAAGTGAGTGTTGACTTCCAAGATTGATCTAACAGATCAAACATGTTGCAGATGTACAAAGAATGAATTGTGTATTCTCCCAGCAAGAGGGAGAAGACTATGACGAGACACTTACTCCAGTAATTGAATAAATAGTTCCAGTATTCTTGAAGACAACCAGAACAACCATGACAGTATGAGATTCTGGGGGAGCAATCCCTATATTTAAAATTGAGTGGTAGTTGGTGTAGTACATTAGTCGTGCCATAGAGACATAACTACAATAGCAGATAGAGTTACCTCCATGAAAGAAGAAGAGCCATTTTCAGTATCAGTTATTGAGCCACTCTCAGTTTCAGATGAAGTTGTTGATGTGATAGAGTAGAGGAGCTACACTCAGAGTTCAGTAGCTACAATGATTCTCAGCTTTATAGAAACTACAGGTGCAGAATCCCAGTTCCAGAAGGAACAATTGTAGAAAGAGTAGAGGACATACTCTTAGATAGTGAAACAGTTAGTACTTTGCAGAAAGCACATAAAGCTAGCACATGATTTTGCATAATAAGTTGAAGCTAAACAAGTGTACCAGGTTGGTACAATGAGATGTGAAAATTTGGTTTAAAGTTGAAGATAAAAGACTCATGCGTACAGATTGAAGAAAGCTCTATACTGATTGAAACAAGCTCCCAGAGCTTGATATGGTAGAATTGATAGCTTTCCGACGAGCTTGGGTTTTACCAATAGTAAAGATGATTCTAACCTTTACTTCAAGGTTAGGAATGATGAACTGTATGTGGATGATTTATTCTTGACGGGAGAAGAAAAGCTCATCATAGATTGTAAGAAGAAGCTCGCTGCAGAATTCGGGATGAAAGAACTAGGCCTGATGCATTATTTCTTAGGCCTTTAAGTTTGGTAGAGCCCAGAGAAGATCTTCCTTAACCAAGGGAAGTATGCAGTTGAAATACTGAAGAGGTTTGATATGTTGGAGTGTAAATCCATGAACACACCCATAGAAACAAAGTTGAAACTCCTGGTTGATACTACGTCAGAAAATGTTGATGCTACGCTGTACAGGTATATGTTTTGTTGTGAACACCTTGAGTCAGTATTTGGTAGAACCTAGACGTGTTCACCTTGTTGCTGCAAAACATGTGATGATATACCTCAAGGGTACGTTGGACTTTGGTTTCAGTTATAATGGAGATCATGACTTCAGACTGATTGGTTATACCGATTCAGATTGGGATGGAAGTGTTTGGGACAGAAAGAGCACTTCAGGATGTTGTTTCAGTCCAGGGTCATCCATGACTTCATGGCAGAGTAAGAAACAATCCAGTATTGTTCTCAGCATGGCAGAAGCGGAATACATTGCTACATGTTCCGCCAGTTGTGAAGCCATATGGCTTCGGGAGTTGTTGACAGATCTATTTGATCTGGAGATGGAAGCAACCGTGATTCTATGTGATAACCAGAGTTGCATAAAAATGACGGAGAACCATGTGTTTCATGATAAGTCGAAGCACATAGATCCGATATCACTACATTCGTGATATGATGCAGAGAGGAGCTGTAAAGCTCCAATATGTTGGCACAAATGAGCAGGTTGCAGATGTGTGGACCAAGCCTCTGTCTCGTGTAAAGTTTAAATACTTTCGAGACAAGCTTGGTATAGTCCAAAAGGAGCTCCCTCGAAAGAGGGAGTGATGCTGATGATACTATGGTATCTTGACCAACAACGAGTAGCTCAGTTAGGATTTTATATCCTAGGGGACTGGTCATCCCGAGACAAATCCTGAAGGTCCAGTAAGGATAGTCTGTCAGAGTACCTATGCATGTATATGCCAGCTATGGTCAGTAGTGGTAGCTCCGTTAAGATTTTTATAATTCTAGGGAATCTTATGATTCCTGGGCAAATCTCGAAGGTCCGGTAATGACGGTGTGTCAGAGTACCACGTGGTAGCTCCGTTAGGATTTTATATCCTAGGGAATCTTATGATTCCTGGGCAGTTCCCTAGGGACTGTCAGAGTACCACAAAATGTTGTTGCACCTGCCTCATTCTGTTGCCATATGCTGATGATGTTGATGATGTTGTTATCTCAACCTCGTGTTGATGATGTCGTTATCTCAGTCTCGTGCTGATGATATTGATGATGTTATCTCAACCTCGTGTTGATGATGTTGTTGTCTCAGCCTTGTGCTGTTGATGTTTCTCCAGCCTCGTGCTGTTGATGATGGTGTACCAACCTTGTGCTGTTGATGTTGCTATACCAGCCTCGTGCCGTTGACATTGGTGTACAAGCCTCGTGTTGGTGATATTATTATTCTAGCTTCATGCTATTGATGTTGATACTTCAACTTCGTGCTGAAGATGATGATGATGATGATACTACTTCAGCTTCATGCTGAAGATGATGATGATGATGCTACTTCAGCTTCATGCTGAAGAAGATGATGACGATGCTACTTCAGCTTCATGCTGAAGATGTTGATGATGATGTATTAGTCTTGTACTGATTGATGATGTTGTATTAGTGTTATACTAATTGATGTTGATACAGAGAATAATGATGATGATGCCATTCCAGCTCCATGCTGTGGATGATGATGATGATACTATTCTAGCTCCCTTCTTGTTTCTTGTTAAGGGGGAGTGTTGAAATATTGTAACTGCGAAGTATATTCTAATTATAATTGAGTTATTATTTAATGGATGAATCCCCTTTTGTGGATTGATCATGTCGGGACTTATATATGACCAAATCCCCTATTGTGGATTGGTCAAACCCTAGTTAATTGATGATAATTGAGAAGTCGGCCCCTAGGGCTAATTAAAGTGGTTTTAGACACTAGTTGAAGAAGTCGGCCCAGCATGGTGAAGAGACACAACCCTAGCGCTCCTCAGCTAGTATAAATAAGAGAGGATATCTCCTCATTCTCACACACACTCAAGTCACTCATCTAGTGTGCAAGTTTGAAGGAAGCTGCAGTTGCCGAAAGAAGAAGAGAGAGAGGCACATTGCTCAATGTTGGATATTCTCTAGTGTTTGGTTTATTATCTTGGCATTGTATTGGCAATCTATATTAAGGAAGTTTTTGCTGGGTTTTCTCCTCCATGAGGGTTTTCCAGGATAAATGTTGTGTACCTTGTGATTGTGTTTCTTTTAGTGATCCTGCTTATGCTATTATTATCTAGTAAATTGAAATGAACTTAATAGCAGCTCTAAATTTAACAAGTATTACTTGTCTGCCTTTTGTCATTGGATTTTAATTCATCACTACCATAGCTGCAACCCTTACTTGTGACATTTTTGATGCAATGAAAATTGTAAACAAGGTCAGAGCAATTGAGAATTTTGCTTCACCTGTGCATTCTAGTGACCAGGTAGGGAATATTGAGGTCACAGCTCTGAAGTGTATCCTTGTTTTGAAATGAACCTTGTACTAATGAATAATTTTTACCCATTAAGTCAAGGTTGGCAAGTTAGGTTTGTTTGCTTTCAGAGTGCACCCAAACTAGGTGCACAGACACCTCAGGTCTGGTCTAGGTTCTCAACAGTATACACAAATTAAAACAATTTGAACTGTGAACATAAACACACTGAGATGCCTAACTACTTAGCACAATGGAAATAAATCACCAATTGAATCATACACAAGTACACGGGAAATTTATGCCCAAATCACTTTTTCTTAAACCCGGAACAAAAGGGCTCTCGTACCAGGGACAATGGCCCAAATTCTTTACATAGAAAACATGCCAAAGTACTATGGTACACTTACAAGACTGAGGCTGAGTCCTTCCAGGCCTTAGACTGTCCTCAACTGAGGCTCCTAGGCTGCTGCAATGGTGGCTGTCACAACCCTCAATGGCTGTCCCAAAGAGGCTGCTTAAGGACTGCTGTACCAGCCCTCAAGGGCTACAGCAAAACTGCCCTCAAGGGCTACAGAAAACCTGCCCAGAACTTTGCTGTTAGGCCCACCAATCTTGCTGTTCTGGACCTCAAGAACAGCCCTTAGCCTGTCCTCAAATCTGCCCAAAAGTCTGCTGCTGTTCCAGCATCTTACACCTGCTGTACCAGCCCATGATTACTGCTGTTCTATCCCTCCAGAACTTGCTGTTCTAATCCTCAGGTCTTTGGCTAGCTGTACCACTTGTGACAGCCCCTAACACTGCTCAACAGACCTGTCATCCACGTCAGTAGCACTCCCCACTGCTGAACAAGTCTGCTACTGCCATCTTCTTGCAGGCCGAGCTCCCTGGATGCCTGTCCTAGCTCTGCGGCAACCCTAGATTATGAAGCCGAGCCTCAAGGGAACTTCCCGGGGGCTTGCTACAATGCTAGAGAAAGAAGAGGAAAAGAAAGAGAAATTTACCCAACTATTGTGGAAGCTTTTGTAGTGTTGTATGGATGAACTTGAGCAACATATCCCCTTGTTTCTGGTAAGAACCTGTAAAAACCAACAAGCAAAAGCTTGCTAGAAATGCTGCACAACACAACAAAGTTAAGAAAAATTTCTGTTTTTTATGCAGAAATTTTTCACATAAAATCTCCAAGTGAAAAATGAAAATATATGACCTATCTAAGATGGTTACAAAATTGAAATCTAGATGAAATTAGTGCAGAAATATAGGACTAAATAAGCTTGGAGTGTGAGAAGGCTTTGAGGGAAGACTCGTTCTTGAGGCTTTCCCAACAATCTCTTTGAAGCAAACCTGCAAAACTCAAGACAATATGTGAAGCATGGAAATAGATAACAAGCTTGAATAGACTAACAATATGAAATACTTCAAACCCTTAGCTATCCAACAAGTATAAACCAACAAGAATACTCTTTGGTAATCTACTCTAGTAAACTAATTTACCAAAGATCTACTCAACACCACACAAAAACTTGAACAACACAAAGTCACCTCATGTGTAAGAATGCAACTAGAATACTCTTGGTGTTTCCAAAATCCTCCCAAGTTTTATTAATCGAAGTGAGAGTGTTGCAGCAACAAGTTGCTCCAAGACTCTCAAGAGCATATGAGTGAAATGACAAGATGGCAAAAGCAAGAGAGTGGGATGAAATTTCAGTATAGTAACACTAGCTCAAAGATTGGTGAGTTGGAGAGGAGAAAATAGATCTATTTATACTTGGAGAGACAAACCTACCTCTCTTGGATCTAAGCCAAGTGTCCACCACCAAGCAAATGAGTAGATCTCAAGGCTAGGGCACACCATCTAGGGTTTGAAAGCTAGATCTAGGGTGTAGAAAAATGTAGGAGGTGTTGGGATCAAGAAAAGAGGTGTGGGAGGCCTTGGGATTGATGCCAAGGAAGGTGAGAGGTTTCAAATTATTTAAAAAAAAATCATCTGTGGAGTTTCTAGATGAGGGGGGCGTAACTCCTCTTGGAGGGGGCAAAAAAATGGTGAAAATGAATGGAGGGGGATTAATGAGAAAAAAGGAGTGGGATCACTCTAGGAGGTGATGTGGGGGTTAAAAAGAGTCATAACGTAAGAGAGGCGGCCCCAAATAAGTCACAACAACCTCCACCAAGGAAAAGCATCAATCCCCTTAGGGGGGTGTGATTTTTGAGTGTAGAAGGTGGGTAAGGGGTTAGAATAGGTTGGAAAAGGTTGGGAGGCTAAGGTTATGCTTAGGGGGTTTCTCTCTAACCATCATTTCAACATTTCACATCATCTAACTCATTATTACAAAAATTGACATTTCGACAATGTCATACTTAACAATTAAAATTGTTGTTTTAACTGATTGACACTCCGGGTGGACAAATGCCTAACAAAACTTGTCCGACTGAGTTGAAACTTTGTCCAAGGGTGTAGGGGGTGCCTTTCCATTTCTTTTGAGCATAAATACCCCTATCAAAAGCCCAAGGACCTAGTTTTTACAACAATTGCTCAAAAATAATTAATTAATTAAATAATTAAAATCCCAACCTTAGGGAAATTAATTAAATTTAATTAATTTAAAAAAACCTATCTAGACTCGATGAAATTCCGTGAAACTTTCTACAATATCTAACATGGTCATTTACATCATTCCTAAACAATAGCTACCAAATGATGAGACCATTAGAACGTCGTTCACCACTTTGGAGGAATTATTGCAAGTGTGAGGGAAAAACTCATGGGAAATCAACCAGGCTGAAAAACCCAGTTGATAACCTGAGGTTAAAAAACCCTCGGTGAAAAGAACTCTCCCAATGAAAACATCCCAAGGTACCTGACCTAACTATGATCCATGCAGACCTATTACATTATTAACCCATGCCGGGGTGCGAAAATTCTGTTTACAAAATTTTGTGCTGGAGGCATAAAATGCCCAGTAGAACCAAACCGTCTTCAACATTCTTGCATCTGACGATGCATATCTTCATGGCACATGGAGTTGACCCCCTAGTTGAATAAGCGGTCAATAGTACCCAGGGTAAATCTCAAGCTCGGTCCTTAATTCTTCACTTGAAATATGCCTCAGAATACTAGCTCCAGAATTCGCTTTAAGACTGCTCCAAAACTCGCCATAGGACTGTTCCAAAACAGACCTGAATTTACACCAAGATACCACTGAAAATTCTTGCTGAGAAAAGACTTAATGTTGCTTGAGATTTTCGCTGAGATTGCCCCTGTTGTGTATCTAGATGAATATCAAAAACTTTTGTAGGACAACTCTCAATCCACTCCCACTTTTCATCAAGGGTTGAAGTCTTCATCAAAATTTTCATTAATGTGAACATCAGTGTCATACATGAAAGTAACTGTTGCCTTTGGTGACCATTTTGCGTGGTCCTTACCAATGCCCTTTCTGTCTATCGCACGAAGCCTCAATTCTTGGCTACGTTGAAGTTTCACAATGATTATGCCCCTTTGTTCAGAGGCATCAAAGACGTTCATATCGATAGCATGGTCCACAACGACGATGGGATTATCTCTCATATCGAAAGATACAATATCTAAGGTCGCAACATCTAGAGTTTGATCGCCATCACATTTCACGTTGAGCTTAAACTCCATTTAACAATAATGACACTGGGTGTCTCCGTTGTAGGTGTTGCAGTCGCGAGAGAATTGCATGTCCATCGCGCGTTCGTTGATGAGTGGAATCAAATCAAGCCTATGTGCAAGAAACTTGTCGTTGAGGATCGAGGAGTTGCTCTCGATTTCGACAAGGTTGATTGCGATGGTGGGTACTTCTCCAATCATCACCCTGCGAAGGGTGTTGGCGATGGAAGGGTCCGAGTTCTTCAGTTCGAACTTCATGTAGTCATACTTCATTTCTAGAACTCTGACTATCGAGAATCGTTGGTAGGAGGAGGACATTTTCCCTTGGCTGTCCATATTTCCTTGCCCGGGTCCTTGCCCTTGCGCTCGTTGTAGCAACTGATTTTCCAGCAGGGGTATGACAACTTCTAAATGTTCACGGCCTGCCCTTTTATTTGTTGTGCAATAGTCATCTTTAGGAACCGCTCTGATACTATGTTGAATTTCTGATGGTTTAGCCCATGCATCTAGTTTTATTTCAATTTCTGTTTAGCATTATCTGAACCATAACCATTTGCAACAACAATACGAGCTCCAGTAAACCAAGATCACAAGAAGAATAACCCTTCCCATTTGAGGGAAAAACCCAACAATCCTTTGCTATACTGCCAAGAGAAGATCCACCATTCCACCACCAAACGTAGCACACATTAGGGTGCTGCTATGACTGAGAAAACTAACTCCTAGAGAAGTGCAAATTGCAGTCCTCATAATTTTAGACCAGAACTTCTGAAATCATGAGATGACAAGTGAGTGTGTAATCCTCAATGGGGATTCACCTTTATTTATACAATAACTGACACATCAAAAGGTGTGTCTATTGGCACAATAGGGCCGACCTGTACAACTTAATAATATAATTAATAATTACACAATATTAATTATCTTTCACATGGTGGGGTTGACTTGTACCCTTTACATCACAAATTAGGGTTACAAGCAAATCTTACTCTCAGACAATATAGCAAGGATCTCACACGTCCACTAGTGCTCAGCCACTAGGGACACATCCACCTATGCTCAGCCACAGGGACGTCATACTCAACAGATCTCTATCTCAACTGAGTCCACATGAGAATCATCTGGAGTACCATCTCAATCCGATTCAACTGAGTCCACAGGAATACAAGGCAAGAGACCATCTCAAGCTGACTCAACTTAGTCCAGAGGAGTACAAAGCAAGAGACCCCACGTCATAACAACTTAGTCCAGAGTCTGACGCACACCCATCACATGGGCACACCCCTCATAGGGGCACACATCGACTCAACTTAGTCCAGAGGCGAATGATACACCCATCATATGGGCTCTCTCACAGGTCGACTCAACTCAATCCAGAGGAGAACGTATCTTGTAGAATGACACACAACGCTGCAATCATCAACAATTGCTAGCTGCAATAGAATGATGGAGGAGAAATGGGAAAGAGTAGGAGAAGAAATTATTCAAATATTCAACATAGCATAATATACTTATTTACAACACATGCATTTAAAAAAAAAACCAAAACAAGAAAGAAAAATGGGCTTAGGAGCCTACCTCTTTAGCGCTCCAATGGTGGTTGAATATGACTATGGTAGCCTTCAATCTCCCTTCCAAGCTCTCACAAATGGTAGCGTTCAAAGTTCAATCTCTCTTCCAAGCTCTCCAATCCCCCTATGGGAGCCTTCGGTATTCCTTCCAAGCTCTTCAATCTCCCTTCAATCTCCTCAAGAACTAGCAAGAACCCTCTCAAAACCCTCTTAGCAAAGATGAGTGAAATGAATGAATGAGATATAGAATGAGAGAAAAGGGAGTGAATGAGTGTTTTAACCTCTTACCTAACCCTAGGCTACCTTTCCCTTGCTTCATTTCTCTCAAAAAACAAAAAAGAAACTCTCAATAACCTCTTGACGCTCGTGGGCCTGCTGGAGCGTTTTTTCTTTGGGAGTGATCAGAGAGCGTCCAAGGAGCGAACGCTCCCTGGACACTCCCCCGCAACCTCGATTTTGTGTACCTGCTCAGAACAAGACAACAAAGCATATATATGGCAATTTCAAGTACAAATATGATAGTTTAGCCTCAAGATACAGAAGACCAAGTGAAAATATGCTAGCTGATATAAAATTTGCAGCAATGAGTAAATTTACAACAACAATTGATAAATTCTAACAGCTGCAATAAAAACACTTCAGAAATGCTTGGAAAGATAGTGAAAAATCAGCATTTACTATGTAAAATGATTACCAATTGTCACAAACAATTTTTGATAGGATTAGCTAGCAAATAAAGTCACTTATGCAGAAAATTTGCTGCAGTTAGTATAGCTGTAAAAAAGTTTTGTAACAGTAGCAAGTAAGCTAGAGATCTAGGCTAAGTTAGTGTTAGTATTAGTTAGTAAGAGCTCAAGAGATTGAATAAGTATTTGATCAATCCTTCAACAAGAGAGAAGCAAGAACCGGTGCCTTTTAGGGCTTATGGAGTCAATTATATCAGCACAATAACTTGGAGAAATGACAATGATTATACTTGTCTAAGAGATGAAAAGGTGGAAGCTTGAGGAGTAACACTTTAAGTCCTTAAGTACCAAGCTTTAAAGAGCAAATTCAACTAGGGTGTAGGCACTTGTAGGCCCTATCAATTTCTCCTCTACTCAGACTCTTGAAATATATTTCATGCAACAAGAACTATACAAATCTTCTAAAGTGTTAGCACTTTCGGGCTCTAGAAGTTTGTCTAGACAAGATCCTCGTAGGAAAAACTTAGCAAACAAAGAGCAAGAAAGAAGCATCCTATGTTTCTTACTCCTAGGGTTTCAAACAAGCTGTTAGAAATAGGGTAAAATTCAAAACAATAATGCTTAAAATTTTCTCTGTCTACTGGATCAGCATAAACTAGAAAACATATAAACAGATCTGAAACTAATAAATATTTCTGAGTATGATAAAATACAAACAGATCTGAAATTCTGAGTATGATAAAGTAGCTTTTAGCTTACGTCCTGAATGATGGATGTACCTGACACACATGTGAATGTAAGCCTCTGTAAGTATGCTCAGATTTAGTTCAGGTTCATGGATCAAATCTCTTAGGGTTTGATCTCTATCAAAGAGAACTGTAGGACAATTTTGCCAATAGGTAGGAAGCCCCAAGGAAGACAACAATAACCCAAAGTATTGAACAACAAATAACCTCAAACAAAAAACCCTCCAATCAACAATGATAGCACATGAATGGATCTGGACAGGTGAGTAAAAATCCAACAACAAACCCTCTTACTCAGAAAAGTGGACTACACATAGAGAAACCCCCACAGGGGACTCAAATACTCCAAGCGACAGCTAGAGGAAGCTTGTAGAGCCACAGAGGGTGCCTAGAAAGAGGCCGCGACTCCTCCTCACAAAGATCCGTGCCCAGAGAAGTAGATGAGAACCACTAAGCAGGCTTGACAGCTAGGTAAGGGGTAGATCTGATGTCGAGGATAGGTCCGCTAGCTAGTAAGGGGTAGATCTGATGCTGAGGACAGGTCTGACAGCTAGTAAGAGGCATATCTGAAGTTGAAAACAGGTCTAACAACACTGTACACCTCAGAGGAGACACATCTAGGAACAACTCCAAAGAGGAACCTTCCAGGCAATAAAAATCACAGGACTGAACTTGAAAAGAAAATGAGGAGGCCGCATCAATCAAGAGGGAACAATCACTGAGGTAGTCGCAACTTGTAGAAGTATGAGAGAGTGAGTGTGAGTGAAATGAATAGGATAGGTTCTAATTTATAGTTAGGGAGAGGGGTTTAGGGTATTAGAATAATAATTAATTATTGACATATTATTAATATAAATATTAATTAATATGTCAATTAATATTAATTAAAATTCTAATTACATATTAAAACCCCAGTCACACAATATGAAACCCAATCACATAAACCAAGAGGTTACTTGATAAGATAAAGTCAAGGGGGGTTAGTTAATGGCAAAACATGTTTACACGAGTCTCATGGTGACCTATAAACTTTATCATCACTGCATAAGGGGGTACATCACACAATGTGTTCATGCCCATCTTCATAGACTCTCCTAGGTCTCATGGACCATCCCAGGAGAGAGGAAGAGGATCACACATCAAAACATCTTGGTATTACACCAAGATCTACCTGGTCAAAGACCAGGTTGCTCCAGAACATATCTGGGGGCCCTAGAACACATCTAGGGTCTTATCCACCAAGGTACAAGACCAAGGATCAACCTATGCATTAAGCAAAGGTTCCCTGGAGAACATCTAGGAGCCCTAGACACATCTAGGGACTTATATCAACCACCAAGGAACACATCGAAGGATCAATCCAAGCACCGGGCAAGGATTCTCTGAAACACATCTAGGGGCCCTAGAACACATCTAGGGTCTAATGCTTGGTCCTAGACCAAGAACTCTAGTCATCTACTGGGGGCCCTCACAAGGGTCTTTTTCCATGGCTCTCACTGCTTGGTCTCATACCAAGAAACCCTAGGAGTGTGCTGGGGGCCCTAGTCCACAACTAGGGTCTTATGCCATCCTCCAGGAGAATGGCTCTTGCAGCTGCACTAATTTCAACACTCCCTCTCAGCAAGAGAGGCATTCACAACAACACCAAGCTTGTCTCGAAAGTACACAAACTTTGTCAAGGACAATGGCTTGGTCAAAATATCTGTAGTCTGTTCTGCCGTTGGAACATACTGAATACTGAGAATGTTCTTCTGCACTATGTCCCGAACATAGTGGTATCTCATCTCAATGTGTTTCGACCTATCATGAAACACCGGATTCTCGAAGAGCTTTCTACAGCGTTGGTTATCACAGTGGATGAGTATGAGTTCTAGTTCTGCACTGAACAAGTTTGAAAGTAGCTTTCTGAGCCACACTGCTTCTCTCCTAGCAGCACTTGCAACAATGTATTCTGCTTCTGCAGTGCTCTGGGCTATGGAGTCCTGTTTCCTGTTGGACCAGAAGATCATCGCTGAACCCAAACTGAAACAGTATCCGGAAGTGCTCTTCCGGTCCACTGTACTGCCCTTTCAATCTGAATCTGTATATCCATGAAGCATTACACCTACACTGGAAGTGTATCTAAGCCCATAGGCTATAGTCCCTCAAACATATCTCATAATATATTTAACAACAACCATATCTATATGCTTCGGTTCACAATTGAACTGGTTGAGTGCATTCACTGCATAACAAATGTCCGGTCTGGTATGTATGAGATACATCAAGGACCCAATGATCTACCGATATAAGGTGGGGTCTTTCGGATTTGTACCTGTAACCTGGTGTTGTAATTTCTTCAGGTTAGAAATCATCGGTGTGGTCATGGACTTACAGTCCATCATGCCAGATCCGCGGAGCACATGAACTGCATATTTGCTCTGTGAGAGAAAGATATCACTTGGTTTCTGCCACACCTCTAAGCTCATAAAATAATGCATAAGCCCTGTTATCCCCGATATCTAGGGATAACTAGGAGATCATGTCTCGAGGCCCACATGGTCCTAGACATGGAGTACCGAGAGCAGGAGCGACTTGAGCATGGCCCTGGAGGGCCCATCTTCTTCTTCTCAGCCAACTTTGTCCCGTCAGCAGTACCAGCGTCCATCACTACCGGCCTGGGCTTGCATCAGAAAGGACTCTTGCTCCATGAGGTAATTGGTCCGAGGTATCATGGTATGTGTCATATTTGATCATTATAACCTTCATATGTATGCATTAGGTTCCTTTCATTTCGGATGACTGCTTGGATCTTACACTAATCCACTTGACCACTGTTGGGGTGATTGATGGGGTAGCCTAGCAAGTTGGTATTCATGGGTTTTGGTTAGCCACCAAGGGGGGTTTGCAGAGCCATCGTCCGCTCCCACCATCTTGTCACTTTTCCATCTTATATCCCGCTCATCCATCCCATTCCCCTAGTCTGGCCATTAGGAGGACCATCCAGGGTACATCTTGTCTTGTGGGAAGAACGGGCTAAAGGCCCAGGAGGTAAAAGCAGCTGGTAAAAGATAAAAGCCATAGGAAAATGAAAACCTAGAGATGCTTCGCCCAGGGGATCCCCGAGAAGGCAATAAAAAGCCTCTCGATAAGAAACTGAGGGACCCTAAGAAAAAATG
>JASDQU010242993.1:73926-127290 GCA_032191745.1 Picea mariana
AGTCTTGTTGTCCAAGGATATCTTTTACTGCTGGGTGAGGTACATACCCCACAACTTTTGAATATCCTATGTACACTCGAAAATATTTAAGGGATTTGACCAAAGCATATGCTTGCTTCTCCATAGTTGTGTAGTTAAGCTCTGAATTTTGCAATGCCTTGCTCATGAAAGCAATGGGTTGCTCTTGACCATCATCATTCTTTTGGAGCAACACTCCTGTTATAGTATCCTCAGAAGCAAAAGAGAATATTTGAAAATCTTTAGCATAGTTAGGACTAATTAGTACAGGAGATTTACCAATTGCATCCTTAACACTTTTGAAAGCTCTTCTTCCTTCTTCTGTCCACTCGAACTTGACATCTTTCTTTAGTAGTTTTTGGAGAGGTTTTAAAGTTTCGACCAAATTTGGCATGAACCTTCTTACAAAGTTAATTTGACCAAGGAAGGATTGTAAGGCTTTCTTGGTTTGGGGTAAAGGGACTTGTTGTATGGCTTGTCCCCTTTGTGGATCCATTTTTACCCCATCTTTTGTTATGATATGACCCGACAATTTTCCTTCATCAACTCCCAAGATTGATTTGGCTGGATTTAGGGATATGCCATATTTTCGGCATCTTTCAAACACTTGTCTGAGATGACTTATATGATCATCTCTTTCCTTTGAGAAAACTGTCAAATCATCTTGGTATATTTCAATGATCTTGCCCATTAATTCATGAAAGGAAAAATCCATGGCTCTTTGAAAAGTAGCCCCTGCATTGAACAATCCAAAAGGCATCCTAAGGTACTCAAAGGTACCCCATGGTGTGGTGAAAGTTGTCTTATTCTGGTCCTCTTTCCTCACCAATACTTGGTTGTATCCAGAGAAACCATCTAACATGGACATTATTTTTGACCCAGTAACTCTTTGCAAAAGAGTTTCCATATTGGGTAAGGGGTAGTTATCGTTAATGCATGCAAGATTTAGATTTCTAAAATCTATACATAGTCTTATTCCCCCATTTTTCTTTCTAACTTCTACCAAGTTAGAACACCATGCAGAGTGTCTTGTTGGTGCAATGATGCCAACATCCAACATTTTCTTTAGTTCTGCCTGAATCAAAGGTGCCAACTTAGGATTTATTCGCCTAAGTTTCTGCCGGAAAGGTTTTTTGTCTTCTTTGAGTGGGATTGTATGTTGAAATACATCATCTTTATAAGCTTTGAGTTCATCATATGTAAAAGCAAATACATCCCTATACTGATTTACCAGACTTATTAATTGTTTTCTTTCTTTTTTTGAAGTACCCTTTCCGATTTTTATGAGTCTTGGGACTTCTTCTGTCTCAATGTTTATTTCTATATAGCTGCCAGGTTTTATTGCTTCCTTTTTCTTCTTGTGCATGTCATGCCTGTCAAAGATCTTTTCTAAAGAAGTTATTCCTCTAGGGGCTGGATTTCTTACTGAGTCATCCTCCTCAGGATAATCTTTTCCTTCTTCTTTATAACTGACATTGAAATCTGAGAATTCTTGGACATTATGAATAAATCTTAGGATTTGTTTGTCATCTCTGAATACTTGCCAATGATCCACATTATCTGGTACTGAAGGTCTAAAGATTATTTCTAGTTTTCCATCTCCTTTGATTGAATCTTTTGAAGGTTGGAGGGTTGAAGCTGCAACTGCCAAACTGTCGGCTAGACTGTTCTGTTCCCTAGGTACTGAGATGATATCCATAGCATCAAACATTTCTATGGTATCCCAAATTGCATTTCTGTATCTTTTCAATCTTTCACTTTTGCATGCAAATTTATTTTTAACCTGGAGGATGACTAAGTCTGAGTGACCCGTGACATTTAATATTTTTATTCCCATGTCTTTTGCAATTTCTTGGCCAAGTAGAAGTGCTTCATATTCAACCACATTATTTGTTGCATCAAATTCTAATCTAAATGCAAAGTTGTGAGACTTTCCCGTTGGCGAGACTAGGACAATTCCAGCCCCTTTTCCCGACCTTGAATGTGCACCATCAAAGTTCATCTTCCAAGCCTTATTACTTTCTTTTTCATCTTTAAATTTTTCTTCAACCGGTGCTAGGAAGTTAGAACATATAGAGAAATTTCCCATGTCATATGTTTGACATATGAGCTCATTGAACTGTTCCTTAGGATCTTCTATATGGTACTTTCTTTCCTTTTCTCTAAACAGCCTGAAATTTTCGGTTGATGGGGGAGGATATGGGATAGTTGCAAAGGACAAATCCATGTTTAGGCAACCGTCCAGGTGAGCTCCCCATTTTCATGAAAGAAACATACCCCAAGCAGCTGGTACATCAATCACAAGCACATCCATCTTAAAAATGAATTCTGGGTGGAAAGCTAGCTTAGCTGGCATATCCATGATAATCCCATGGGTTTCAATTTCCCTGGAATCCATGGCACATATGTTTTGATAAGGTCTTGTGACCTTAAGCTCAAGCCTTTGCATGATTCCTTTAGTAATGATGTTGGATGAAGCTCCTGAATCATACATGCAATTATGCAACCATTGATCATTTATTTCTAGAGACACAAAGAAAGGGGGATTCTCTTACTTGGTTCTATCTCTGCTAGTCAAAACCATTGGTGGGTCTCTGTGTTTTTCATTTTCCTTTTCCCGACTTTTATCAATTTCTTGACTTTTTTCAACCTTTTTACTGTCAGGAATATTTATTGCTTTGAGTAACTTTTCCTTTTGTGAAGGAATTCTCAAAAGGTCTGATACTGGAACCAAAATTTTAGCATTTGAAATCCAACTACCTAAATCAATAGATAGATCAGTAATTGGAATAGGATTAGTTACCTTGGGAAAGTTTGCTTGAGACTTGCTTGCATCTTCTCTCCCCTTTCTCTTGTAGACTATTCCTTTATGCCTGGCCATCTATAGGATCTGTTCACTTGTGGGTTTGTGTCCATACAGCTTTGTAACATTATCATACTCTTCAACTACTTCCTTTGCTTGCTCACACCTTTCTTGCATTTGAAGCCAATGATCCATTGACAAAGGGTGAGTTTCTCCAAAATTGTTTATGTGATCAAAGTTCCTTGATTGCCCCACAAAGTTATTTATTAGAGGTAGGCCTTGTTCATTTATTTGGCAAAAATTTGGACAAGTAGACTCTTCATGAAATTTTTGACATGCTCTACAGAAGGGTGGTATATCCTCATTTACCACATTATTCGATTCTAACTGATTAGGTGGCCTTTGTTCTTGTTTAGGGGTTTTCTTTTGCCATCTTTCATTACTAGGCCTCGATTGGAATCTGTTATTCTGGTTTTGGGTCCTCTCCATGGCTCTAGCCGTCCGGGGGATGCGTCCCCCCGTCCCCACCGTTCCCCCGTCCGGAAAACCAATGCAACATAGCTATTATTCTTTTCATAAACTTTGGTCAACAAATTTATCATGACATTTCAGTGATTGGCAAGATCTTTAGGTGGATCTAAGCTGCTACAGACGTGATTCTGTAGCAGGTTGCTATAGCCCTGATTCTATAGTAGGCTGAATTGAAAACATGAGAACCCCACAACTATAACAACCATCACAATGAATTAAATCTGTGGCAAGGGATGTGCAACGACCATGATTTGAAGAATCCATAGTATGTGAACCTTCAAAGAAATATCTTGTAACAACTTGTCCACACATGAGTTGTCACTTCAAAAGTAAATACATAGTCCTTAGTTAGTGCCCTATGCCTTAGCAATGCCCTTAGCGTTCTATCATTCCGTAGTATGGTAATCCTCAGTACGATCAGTAATAAACCCTATACCTTCGGTTCCGTAGCCCGCTTCATTTCGTATGGGGTATGTATATGTGAAACTACTGCTATCTATGCTCCCATCTTCGTCTCCATTGGGGACAGGACAGGTGCACGACAACTCCAAACGTCATACGATCTATGGTCATAGAAGCCACTAGTTTAGTTCTAAACATCGATAGTTGAGTCCCTTCTACCTCCATGTTCCGCCCCTTAGAACCGAACAAGCTTGGTTGGCCGGCACTAACTAACTAGGGTTGGCACTGATTTGAAAGAAACGACCACTTGCTTGCAAATTATTACACACTACTTCCCTTAATGTTAATAAAAAATCCAATGAAATATTAAGAAATGCAATTGGAAAATCACCTCGAGCCTAAATCCTGAAGAAATTCGAGGAACTATGCGGCTGCCAACTAATGTCTGTCTTTGGCCTAGAAATTGGCTCTAAGTTTTAATCTTCAAAACTGTCCTTTGCTGTTTTAGGACAACAAACAGTATAGTAACTTTTTGCCCATAGTTTTTGTAGGTTAAGTGTTCTTTGAGGTGCCCTTGCAAGTGTTTTCGTAACCCGAAGTTAGCACATGCAATATAACTCAAAACAAGTAACACTTCCTCTAGATCTTAACAACACAAGTAAGCTGATCTACACTCTAAGCATGCATGAAATGAACACATGTATTTTTGGTCAACATGACCCTGGATAAAACCCCCCGGGGGAAAACCGGTTTGGAATGGAAGTATATATAAGTGGTGTCTAAAGCATGAGATACAACAAGTACATGAAACAAATGAATCTGATACAAAGGCAACCCCTCTCAAGTTGGAATACAAGTCCAAGAAGGTGAATGCACGCAAGCATGGTGCGCCCTTCTCCTTTGTTGCTCAATCCCACTGAAGTGAAGTGTCCTTGACCCTGGATGCTCTGAAGAAGAAACCCTTGCACACAAATGTGCTCTTGTGTGCTACCTTTCCACTGAAACAAACAGATCTGACTTCCTCCAACTATAGCTCCTCCCTACTACGTGTGCGCCCTCCTCGAAGCAAGTGTGATCACCACTAAATAATGAGAGCCAAAGCCTCCTAGAGCCTTCCATGGAAGGAGGCGCCCTTGCAACCCTCTCTCAATGCTTTCAGCCTCATCCTCATACTCCCTCTCAAGCTCTCCAAGTGAGTAAATGAATGAATGAGCCTCCTAAGACATTCTTGTGCCCTTCTTGAGCAAATCATAAGGAAACCTAAAAGTGAGTGGCTAGGATCAACCCAAGCCATTCCTAATCAATGGTTGAGATCATCCCACAATAATTTCAACTCAAAACCCACTTTGGGTTAAGTTCCCTTAGTTTACTTTATGTCCCTCAATTCACCCACAAAGTGAATTAATAGTCACTTTAGGCTAAAATGAACAAATTTCACTTTTGACTTAAATCTCCCAAGTCAAAGTGAAATTAGACATAAAGTACAAAGTACAAGAGTACCAACATCTCCCTCTTGTGGTTAGAGGCTTCAAATCACAAGGGAACCACTTCCTGAGGTACACCAAAACTCAACAAATCCCACTTATGAGAATTAAATTGGATAAGACAAGGTTATAGGTAAATGATAAAGGGGTTAAAAAGAAGGAAAAGAAGATGTCAAATGATGGTAATTTTGTGACTCATCAGATTTATTCAATGAAAACTAGATACACATTTCCAATCGTTGATAGTAAGGTTATGGAAAAATACAAGGCCTCGAATAATTTGAATGATATGCAAAACATTACAATGTAGAATATTAGTTAGACAATGATTTGATAAAACATATTGCACATTTTTCTGTAAGGAGTTAATCCAGTTCATCATAGGGAACTTGAAGTTCCCTAGTTTTTGAACCTGTGCTCTAATACAATATATAGTGCATGGTTCTTGCTACCTGAGAATTGACACTAACTCATTAATTGACTTTGCTAATTTTCCTTTCGTTAAAATTCTAGAACTTGATAACCCAAACCATTTTCTCTCTGTTCATGCTAATAGAGATAAATATAACCCCCAAATGCATCCTTTTGTTCACATTCTAGAGTGTTAGTTTTCACCAGGTTGGCACCATGTACCAAAGTGAAAACATAGCTAAATATTTTCAAAAGCCATTCTCAATCCACAATTTGTACAAATCATTTTGTACATTCTTTTACATAAGACAAATCATTTCCATTCATTTTCACTTACAATTTTCAACTTTCACCTTAATTTGAAAGGTGATATATGAAAAATATCTGGAATAATACTTGTACTGGGAGGAGTTTGTCATTGCTCCTTTGCTTGTTTGTTTCTTTGTTCCGAGCCTTGTCAACAGTCAAGTGAGGCACCACCCCACTGTGCTCAAGGTACTGTCCCTTCCTTGAGCTCCACAGAGTTGTGGGGACAATCAAAGGAATAACACAAGAGATGGTTTTCCTTAGCCCACCCACATCAGTAATGCAAGAATGTGGATTCCCAATCACATGAACAACAAGGGTAGAACCTAGACCCTAGCATAGCTTGGCCACTATCACCATCATCTCCATTAAACTAGCTTTAGGACAACCATCCAAGACCGTGTGCTTTCCATGGTCCTCACATCTTCCTTTTATAACTTTCATGTGTGTGCCAAATAAGCTGCCACACAAAAATCCATACATTTAAAAAAATACAAAATTGTCTATTATTTACCATCCCTTGAATTATTTTAATATTTTCCATGCCCAAAAGTCAAATACATGTGGCATGCACATAAACTTCCTTTTTTCGAAGAAATAAAATGCACTTTTCTGTAAAATAATATTATCCCCTAGTGCATGTTAATTGTGCTTAATTTTTCATTTCTAAATAAAATAAAATGCACTATTATATGAAATGAGGTCATCCTTTAACTACATACTAATGTGCTTAGTTTGCATGGAGGGGGAGAATCAACTAACAACAAGGGTGAGGACCTTGCACTTTTAATACATTGGTTATAGTGAGAGTTTCATGGCCCATTGAGGAATAAGGGCTCCATGTGCTTATTGCGTGCAACTCAGCTATTCCTCGTGGTGACCTTCGTGGTCCTTGTTGACCACCTATTCAACTAGGGGGTCAACTCCATGTACCATGAAGATATGCACCATCAGGTGCTACCAAGTCAGAGGCTTACTGGTTCTACAAGGCAGTTTTGGCCTTCAACACTTCTTTTTGTAATGGAATTTCCGCTCCCCTGCGTGGGATTATAATGTAATGGGTCTGCATGGATCATAGTTAGGCCAGTTGCCTTAGGAATTCATCATTAGAGGAGTCCCTTTCACCGAGTGTTTTTTTTTCTCAGGTTATTAATTTGGCCTAACCAGCCTTATTAATTTCCCTTGAGTTTTTCACTCCCATAAATAATTCCTCCAAAGTGGTGAAAGGCCTTCTAATGGTCTAGTCCTCTGGTAGCTAGTGTCTAGGAATGTTGTAAATGACCATGCAAGACATCTCCTAAAGTTTTGCGGAATTCCGTTGAGTCTAGATAGGTTTTTTTTAATTTATTAAAATTGCCCAAGTATGGGTAATTTTAATTAATTTTTGATGAAAAATGTAAAAACTAGGTCCTTGGGCTTTTGATAGGGGTATTTGTGTTCAAAAGAAATGGAATGAGACCCCCTACACCCTTGGACCAAGTTTCAGCTCAATTGGACAAGTTTTGCTAGGTGTTTGTCCAAGAGGAGTCTTAGTCAGTCCAAAACAACAATTTAATTGCTAGTCTTGACATAGTCAAAATGTCAAATTTTGTAAATTTGAGCTAAATGGTTAGACTCTAGAGAGAAGGTGGGAGATGATGCCTAAACCTTAGACTAGACTATCCTAACCCTTTTCTCATCCTCACAACCCCCTCTTACCTAGTCACTACCACTTAATGCTATCCCCCCTAGGTAAGTTGCGCCCCCCTCCTTGAGTGAACATTAGAAAATGACAAATGAAAGGGTGTGGGGCCCTCTCTCCCCTAGTGCGCCTCCGTAGTGCCCCCACCTCACCTTCTAGATATGGCTAATGGGTGACAACTCATCCCCCACTCACTATACGAAACCCTAACCGTAGAGTAGCGCCCCCCTCCTTGAGATGTTCACTCTTGCTTATGATTTGACACTTGTAAAAGATCCAAGAGGGGTAGCTTTGCCTTCCCAAGTATAAATAAAGGCCCTCTCTCCCTCATTTCTCACCAATTCTTAGAGTATTGTTACTATACCCAAATCTCTCACTCATCTCCCACTATTCTCTCTTCCATCCTTATTTCTTCTTTTAATTTCTTGCTGCAAGTATTTGCATGCACTCTTTGGAATAAAGAAAAGCTTTGGAGGGAATTTCATGGTGCATTGGGAGTCTTCTTGATGCTCCTCTTGGTCTTTGTTTGAGGTGATATTGCTGCGATATTTTTCATTGTGGGTTTTCTTGCTTTCAAATCTAATCTCGGAGATCCCAAGCAAAGTATTTTGCTTGGTTATGTTTATGGTAGTATTGTTGTAGACTTAGTGAGTTGTTTGTATGGTATTGCAAAGTATTTTGCCATTTCCATTTATGTGCTCACCTCCTTATTGTTTTGTAGCAAGATCTCACTCATTTGCAAGTCACTAAGGGTTTGGAGAAACAATTTTCAGATTTGAGAAATTGTTTGTTCAACTAAGGGATTCCTCCATTGATTTTCTGTTCTAACTTCTTTCATTCTTTGAGGTTTTGTGGTTGTTTTCAGCTTTGAAATAGGCCTAAAATCATTATATACATTCAGATTTTTATAGTAAAAATTTCTGTTTTCACTAACATAAATTGTTTGAGTTGTTTTGTACATTTTACAACATTTCCAGCGAGCTTTTGCTGGCTGGTTTTTGCAGATTCTCGCCAGAACATGGTGAGGTGCTGCCCATTTTGGGCCACAAAACACTCAAGAAGAGCCTCCAATAGTGGGGTAACATATTACCCTCTTCTCTCATCTTTCTTAAGCATTGTAAGCAAGTCCAAGGGAGTCCCAAAAGGGCTTGCATTTCTCCTCTTCTAATTTTCTGCAATTTAATTTATTTGTTTTGCCTACATCTTGCAGTGTGTTTGGCTTCACCAACCCCCAAAATCCTTAGGCTAGGTAGTTATTTTATTTTCTGCAATTTCCTTTCATTTTTTGCCCCACTTGTCATTAGGACAAGGTTGAGAGGCTAGGTTTATTTTCAAGCATTTTCTTTTCAAGGTTTGAACCCACTTGTGCACAAAACCGGAAGTCTTTGTCCTCCACCTTGTGCACTTGCTTGAGGTTGCTAGTTTAAGTTTCTTTCAAATAATTTTAATTTTAATTTGTTTGCCTTCACCTTGGAGCATGCTTGGTTTTGCCAACCCCCAAAATCGTAAGGCTAGATTATTTTGTGGTTGCTTTCTTTTACATGCTCAATAATGATCTAAATCTAAATAAAGAAGTAATCATATGTTAGTTTAAGCCTGTTGATTGCCTCTTCAACTAGGCGGTCAACTCCATGTACCATGAAGATATGCATCAACAGATGCCAACATGTCGAAGACTTTTTGGTTCTACAGGGCAATTTTGCTCTAGCACACAGTTTTGTAAGCGGGATTACCGCACCCCTGTGCGGGTTTATAATGTAATAGGTCTACATGGATCATGTTAGGTCAGTTTCCTTAGGGTTTCTTCATTAGGAGAGTTCCTTTCACTGAGTGTTTTTTATCCTCAGGAGGTTAATGTGGCCTAACCAGCTGGGTTAATCTCCCTTGAGTTTTTCACTCCTACCCAATAAATCCTCCAAAGTGGTGAAAGGCGTTCTAATGAAGTCATTCCTAGGTAGCTAGTGTGTAGGAATGTTGTAAATGACCACGTAAGACAGCATGTGAAAATTCGCGGAATTTCGTCTAGTCTAGCTAGGTTTTTTTTAAGGTTCCGAATTAATTAATTAATTAATTCTGGGTAATTAATGTAAAACTTCGGTCCCGGGATTTTTGATAGGGGTATTTGTACTCAAAAGAAAGCTAATGAGACCCCCTACACCCATGGACCAAGTTTCAACTCAGTCGGAGAAGTTTTGCTAGGTTGTTTGTCCACTTAGCAGTTTTTTCGGAAAACGACGATTTTAATTGCCAAACCCAAAACATGGACAAATGTAAATTTTGTAAGTTTTAACCAAAAACAATGAAGTAAAGTGTGGTAATTAAAGAGAGGGCTCCACCTAACCCATCCTAACCCTTTACCTACCCTTTTAAACCCACCTTTAATTATTACTCACCTTTTTAATTAACTCGCCACTTAAAGCTCACGTCTCCCATCTCCCACGTATGATCTAGTAAATCATTTTTAAAATGGTTTTGGGCTCCTCCTCATGAGGTGCGCCCTCCCTCTAGTTTCTACGTAACCTTTGAGAGTGTGTTATACACACTCTCCCACACTCATACCTTCCTTTCCCTTGAAAGCTCACGCTTTCCTTTGAGTTTACGTACACTCTTTCCCACGTCTAACTTAATAACTCACCTTTTAAAATGGATCGTGGGTCCCATTTCCCACTCACACGCCCTACCTAACCTTCGCATGTCCCACTTTAGAATGTGGACATCACACTCGTCCCACTCCTCACCGTAGCTCACGCTTCCTCTTTCCTGTACGTTCCCACTCCCACGTAACTTTTAGAAACTCACCTTTTAATGGAACGTGGGCCCATCTTTCCTCCCATACGATCCTTCCTCCACCATTCACATGCCTTTGTGGAGTGTGGCCCACACAATCCCCCACACATAGCCTTTCCTCCTTTGAGACTCACGTTTTCCTCTTGTTGACTTGCTCTTTCCCTCATGACCGAGGTGGAAACGTTGGATTGGGATGAGGAAACATCTCTTACTTAGACGGAATTTTTCTTAGATGCATGCGTGGGTTTCCTCCTCTAACCAATTCGCCCCCTCCTTGCTTGCTTTAGTCTTTCCACTTCACTTTCTTGCCATTTCCCCTCACCCTAAAAGCCATGAATCTCATTGGTTTGTTTTGCCTTTGAGTTGTATTCACCTTTGGATCTTTGACACTTGTCAATGATCCAAGAGGGGTCTCTTGGTCTCCCAAGGCTATATAAGAAACCCTTTACTTCCCTCATTTGACATCATTCTTCACAGTATTGTTATGCTACTGAATTCTTCCCATCCCTCTCTCTCTCTCTCATTACTTCCACATTGCTTCACTGGTTTTGGCTCTTGAAGAGCTTGTAGCAGCATTGATGCTACAACCTCTTCCCATTTAATAATACAGAAACTGGTTTGGAGGATACTGTGGCGTTCAAGATTAGTCTGGATTTTCCACTCATTGTGAGGTGATATCATTCTGAATCTTTGTGTGTTTTGGTAAATAGTTGCTCAAGTAAATTAGTTTACTAGGCTAGGTGAGGCAATAGTGTAGTTGCCCATCTATATATTTTGTGCATGTTTATATAATAGAAACTATGTTGTATTGTCTATGCATGCAGGATATTATTTGCTGTTCCATCTCACTTCTGGTTTACGTTTTGCAGATCACCTCTATGAAGTTGTTGGGATAGCTTCAAGGACAAATGTACCCTCATCTTCGCTTACACTTCACTAGCATTCTCTGTCCCTCTTCCTCATTCTTTCAGATTCGGTTTTTTGTATCTAACATGCTTAGATTGGTCACTTAATCAATACAATTTTCTAGTTTTGGTATGCACGAAATTTCTGCTTAAAAACAGAAATTTCATAACTTTGTTGAGTGTGTTGCAGCTCAAATGAACAAGCAATAGTTTGCTGATTTTTGCAGGTTCTTACCAGGACAAGAGGGCATGCTGCCCAATTTTCATACACAACACATCCTTAGAACAACTCCTTGAAGTGGTAACAGTTTCTCATCTTTCTTTCCTCTCTAAAATATTGTAAACACAAGCCCAAAGGAGTTGTACCCAAGCGGCTTGTTTTCCTTTCCTTCAGTCTTTACTTTGCAAGTTTAGATTAGTTTTCTTTTCTGTCTTTCCTTGCAAGCTTAGCTAGATTAGTCATGATTTCTACATGCATGCTTAAAGCTAAAATAATCTAGAGTAGATCTCACACTTAACACATGCTAGCTTAGAGCTCGTGGTGGCTTAGATTAGATCTTTATTTTCCGTTGCATGCAAGTTTCAGTTTATCCTATCTTTATCTTACACATGCGCATGCTAACACTGGTTTCATAAAGGCATAAAGTAATCATCTTTTACAATTCCGCAAGTTACTTTCAGTTCTCACACTTCACATGTGCAATCTAATAAACTAAAAACTTAATCGTTAATTCTGGTTTGGGTCCCCAAGGCCTTTTCCGGAAACTAAATTTTAACTTGCAGTCCATTTGTTTAAACGCCTCAACCTACATCATTTTCAGATCTCAGTTTCACAAGCATTTTAGTCCTTACATTTACATGCAATAATTCAAACAACTTAAGAACTAAATTTGCAAATTTATCGTTTAAAGGCATCAGCTTGCTTATCTTTCAGTTTCAGTATTGTGGCAATCCTTTGTTGAACAAGCTTCAAGCACTCAATCACACTTTGCAATATTTAGCTCATAGGTCTAAAATTTATTAATTAGACTTAATAAGACACCATAACTCACCATCTTCGCCATTTAAAAACTGGGGTTTTGAGGAAAGCCACGAAAGTTTTTTCGAAGTACTCGGCCTTAGGGTTGACTTGTGAAGCTAGAGTAGGCCTCGTTGCCTCACTTCTTAAGCATCCAACAACCACTTGGTAATAGGGGGAGGAGAGTTTTTGAGTTGACATCTAGATAGGGCTAAAATTAATCTCACACTTAATCACTTAATTTAATTTTCAATCTACAACATCAGCAATACAATTACACACTTGCAAGCTCTCTGATCTCACTGTCTTTCAATTTACATTCATATGCAAGCTATCTTCGATGTGTTGTAGAATACTTGCTTAAGTGGTTATACCTCTGATCTGGAATACTTTACTTTCATTTGTCTTGTATCCCTGTGTCTGTGGTGTGATCCTTCAAGAAGTGCGCATCCACCTGGAGGCATTCTCTTGATTGGGTCTTGAGTGCTTTGCGTGTCTTGGCCATTGAAAAATAGTCCAACGGAAATCTATCTATTGTGAGCATGCTTGGCTTGATGTGTTGTTGGTTGTCCATCTTTGAATATCTTTTTTTCTGCACATTTCAAGCACTTGTTAATATTTTGTATCTAGTCTTAATCTGTATATCTTAGATATTCTTTTGTATCCAATTGTATCTATCTTTTTGTAATCTTTTGTAACTTGTAATTATCTTGTAACGAATATCCCCCTAACTTAGTTGACCCCATTGCCCAATCTTAGGCACTAGTCTTAGTTGCCCTAGGAAAAGGTTTGACTCTCATACTTAGATAGTTGCATCATGCATTTGCTGATTGACATCATAGGCTAGATTCCCCTTAACCTTTTTAACCAATTAAAACCAACTCCTAGAACACTTAATTGTAAATCTCATCTAGTAACTAGGGTCTACCCCCCTTGGCTTCCCTAGGAGTTAGCCTAGACGGAAGAGGTTCAAGTCAAAGTGACAGCGTAGACTTTGAACCTAGGCATTGTGCCTCCGAGGACACACTAAGTGAGCAGGACTTAGCTCACGTTTGCAAGTGTGTATAAGGACGACAACAAAGCCTATGGAGACATTGTGATTTAATTTGCTTATCTTGTTCATATTTGCTATCTATCTTCATTTTGGGGCATTTTACATTCAAGCACACTTTCATTTTGTGATTTATCTTTCCAAGTACCTTATTTTATTGCAAGTCATTTAAGTTTTAAGTACTTTTGCTTAATGGTTTAAATTTTTAATGTACTTTACTTTCATCTCTTGCAACCTTGTATGATCTTGTGGTTTATGGCAAACACTTAATTTCTCTTGCAACTTAATTTTCGTACTTTACTTTCCTTGCATTATCCTTCAAGTACTTGGTATCTTGCAAACACATCTTGCACAACAACACATTTTGCAATCACCTTAACCTAATCTAAACTAACTCAATTTACCTTAGTCTCCTAGGATATAAAATCAACTAGCTTAATAGGTCACCTTTTACTGTCCCAAATTTTCCATCAAAACGAGAATTTAAGGAAGAAACGAGAGGTGCTAGATCGGGGACGATCTCACGACGCTTGGCGTCCTTCCTGTGGAGTACTTCTATTCTTGGGTTGACCTGTGGAGCTAGAGTGGCCTTGTTTGTCTCACTTCTTGAGCACCCAACAACTCTTTTGGTACAAGCGGGGGGGAGTTCTTGGGTTGTCACTTAGTCTAGGATTCAATCCTAACTTAATAACTTAATAATCCTAAAATTAATCCACTCAACCTTGGGCATCTTGTTGGACACATCTTTATGGTTTATGCTTTAGTATACATTGCAAGCACTTAACTCTTTATCTTTCATGCAATTTACTTTCAAGCATTGTGGGTTGGACTAAGTAGTTGAAAAATTGCGCTTTAACCCTTGGAGGCCTCTTGTTCATGCTTAAATTTTGAGTTAAGTTAAACTTTGACGTGATTGAACTCCCTCATTGAAGTTGCGCATCCCTTGGAGGCTTCTTCTTTGTTGGATCTTGTTGTTGTGTATGCCATTGAAGGCTTCCCCTTGAGTTGTGCATCCCTTGGAGGCACTCTTGTTTGGGTAAGTTGACTTGTGTGTTGTGGTTGTTTTTCTTTTGAGCACATTTTCTTTACCTGCACATCAAGTCTTTTGACAAGTTAGTCACTTGGTCAGTTATCTTGCTTGTGTCATTTATATATCTTGTATCTTTATTATTGTATCATTCAATTGTAACTTGTGGATAGTTAGTTCTTCTATTCTATTGTATTTAATCTAATCTTGTAATCTTGTATTTAGCTTTCTTCTGTATCTATTTGTTGTAAACTTTGTAAAAACGAATCTCCCTTTAACGTAGTTGACCCCTTGCCCAATCATAGGCACTAGTCTTAGAAGACTTAGGGAAAGGACTTCTTTTGCATTGAAAGACTTGCACTTTGCATTGTTGCTTTTGCATATAGGCTAGATTCCTCCAAACCTTAATCAACTAAAAACAATAATCAACTAAAATCAACTCCTAGAATTTAACTTTAAACTTCATCTAGTAACTAGTGTCTACCCCCCTTGGCTTCCCTAGGAGTAAGCCTAGACGGAAGAGGTTCAAGTCGAGGTGACAATGGGCTTTGAACCTAGGCATTGTGCCTCCAAGGACACACTAAGTGAGTTGGATTTAGCTCACGTTTGCAAGTGTGTATAAGGATGGCAACAGTCCCACGACATGATAAGCCCTATATTTCATGGAAAGGTTTTTTTTGGGTAGGCTTGTTAACTCTACCCCTCTCAAATATACCATGTGTTACCTTCCCTTAGGCGTCCCTGCCCATACAGTGGCTTGCTGGCAAGGGATAGTCCTTTTTCTTACACACATCTAGGAATATGCTGTTATATAACACTGCCTTGATAATCATAAAGTAACCATAATCCTATGCATTTTAAAATTTAATCGAGACCACAAGTCTCTCGACCCTGGTTCCTCATATCTGACTCCTCTCTTGGAGTCCAAAGGGGCATGCCAGGTCTCCCTGTTATGTTAGGCACCTGGTTTGTAGCATCATATCCATTTAGCATGTTTATCCGCATTTACCAATGCGATCGAGGTAAGCACATAGTCATGAATCCTATATTAACCGAAATGTATCATATTGCCATATTTCCTTTCACAATTCATGTGATCATTGGCCATAATATATCTCATATTGCTCCACGAAATGCAAATAAAATCCAGAACACAACATATTCCATAAAGAAACCAAGCACATCATAATTCTTCCGTAAACCTGATACATATAAACACATTATAGCACAGTTGGCATGTTTAGCATATCTTTAAAAAGTGTATCCATACACGAGTCTCACAAGATATGTCCATCATAGCAAAGTGCCGAGTCATCCAGAGATTTGGATGCACACAAAATATAAAATATTAAGTGTAGGCAAAAACAGGGCATTACAGTTAGGTATGAAGTAAATTTTCTATAGTCTGTTTGTCCTTGCTGATGAGCTTGCTGAAATCCATTGACACTGTTATTGCTTAGAATTAGGGGGACTGGATTCTGGGAAAATGTAAAATAATGCCATAAGTTGCATCTGGCTATATTGTTGGGATTCTTGGGGAAGTTTTTCTTGTTAACAATTCACTGATTTGGATAATATTTCTTTTTATTAATAGGTGTGATTTGCTTCCAAAGATGAGCATAGTTGATCAAATTAGAGTTAGTAGTTGTCATTTGATATAACTTGTGTCTGTTCTTGGTTAATAAATAAGTTTGGTTATGTTTTGATGTGTTGTGATGATATTATTTGTCTCTTGATGCATTGACTAAATCTGAAGCTTGATCAGTTATGGATGTCTTTATGCATTGCTTTGGTAATGCTTGAAGTTGATTTTCTTGTTGACTACATATCACAATTAACAATCCCAGATGGCAGGTTGCAGAGATTGCTGCCTCTTAAGAGAGTGCTGACTGAAGTGGAGCATGATATAAGCGACACACATGAAGCTATAGAGCAGGCATGGATCTTGACGATGTCTCTCCGAATGTATTATTTGTTTGTTTGACTTGGAATCGATTTTCTCTTAAAGTCAGTACTAAAAAATCTTTAGTATAGCTCTCGCAAGATTTGAATAACTGATTGTAAAGAATTTAAAGATTTTCAGTTCATAAAAAAACTTGAAAAAACCTATGTATAAGAAAGGTTATTCAATTGATTTCTATTGATGTGTTGCATGACAATTTTCTTAATCACAGAGCAATGGGCAGAATGTCAGAGCAGTTAATTACCTGGTGAAATCTACATAAATTAATAAATAATTATTTTTCTTATATACAGGTTCTCTCTCGCTCTCTCTCTCTCTTATGTAAATGAGAGGGTAGTTAACTAGGATTGTAAATACTAATTTCAACTTTCTTCAATCTAAGTAGCCATACGACCAGTGTGCCATTTCAACTTCGAAATCAAAAGACTAGAGGCTGATAGAGTTAATGTTTTAGTAATAGTCACATCATGTATTGTTACATAGCTTAGGACTTTTAACTTATGAAGAGCTAATAAAGTAAAGGGAGTTAAGTGTCTAATTAAGTCACATGTCAATTTATGGTTATGCTGGTGGTTGTCTAACTTATGTCTCTTTCATGATATATTATCATGTATTGGTTTTCACACATCGAATAATAATATCAAATATGTCTCTTCTGTCTGTTCACAAATATTCTATTATTTGTATGTGTATGTGCCTCTTTAATAGAGGTTACCCTTCTTATGCTTCATGTCATAACTCCCATTTGGTTTGAGGTATTGTGAGTGTTAACGCAAATTCCTGCACCTAAAATCAGATCTGAAACAAGTTAAGACTTGTTGTTCTGTATTTAAAATCAGGCTTGAAGTGATTTAAAATTGTTGTTTATGCTTGAAATCAGATCTGCAAATGAGTTAAAATGTGCACAGAATTTTGGTTAATTCTAGGAAATTTGTCCTTGATATGTCACTAACAAATTCCTCTCCGTTTGGGTTGGTGCATGCCAACCACAGGGGGGTGTCCCTAGACTTCTTACTTGCTGCTGTTATATTGTCTCATTTTGTTAACCTTTGGATTTTCTCACTGGGAAATCCTGGGGTTAAGAGTCAGCATTATCTTCATCTACTGGCATTCAGACTTTTCTTCAGAGACAACATTTGATCAGGCCGATGTTGTTTCCCGTCAGGGGCAGGTACATAGATTGGTTATGTAGTGGTTTTGCTTCAGTGACAGTCAACTCAGTTCTTCATGGTTCAGAGAGAGAGATTGTTGCTTTCATCCATTTCCCCATTTTTTAGGAGGCAGTGTCCGGAGGCCCACATGACACTTTTGAGTACATAGTATTGTTCCTGGTTGCATTATGAAGCCAGTGAACCCTTTCAGAGATGTCATCTGATTACTTTCTATTTTTAGCAGGCAGAGATTGGAAGGTTAGATGGTGATTCTGATTGCAATTCTTGAATCCTTATGAAAAATTGAATGCAATGAGTATATACACATTGACTTCCGAGGACTTTCTATTTTTAGTAGTGTCTATTTTTAGACATACTATTTTTGGCAACATCTATTTTTAGTAGGAAATGACACATGGCAGTTTCCAGAAATGACATGGCAGTTGGTTGGACATTTGGATGAGTTGGCGTCCACATTGGATAGATGAGTCATGATGAGAGGAGGGAAGCCTATCTTTATTCTCTCCATCCTTAATTCTCCCACCCACCAAAATCCCTATATTCTCTCCCTAATCTCTCTCCCATTTCCCTCTTTCTCTCCATTCGTCCCACCAATCAAGGGGCCTAAATTTCCTCAACCACTTCCACAAATCTCTCCCTAATTTCCGAATCCCTATTTTCTTTCCCTAATTTCCCTCTCCCTAATTTCCCAATCCCTATTTTCTCTCCCTTATTTCCCTCTCCTTAACTTCTCTCCCATTTCCCCCTCTTGACTCATTTGTTTATATAATCAAGGGCATTTCATTGTACAAGGGTTGGACATTCTACTTCAGCAACTCTATTATTCAGAATTTTCTCTCTTCTCCTCTCTTCTTCTAGCTTTCTGTTTGTATGCAGGGATCACTACTACACCAATTTTTGTACTTGTTTTCTTGGTGCAATCAACGTCTAAGCACTTGCAGAAATAAAGTTTTGATGTGCTTGTATCGGGCCTTCTTTTCTGGCTGGTGTACATGTTTGTTTACTGTTTATTTGCAGAAGTTTTAGCATACCATTTGGGCTATTTTTTGCTGTTTGGTATTGTTTTCTGCACTTTTTATTTGCTGAATTTGGAGCTAATGAACTAAGGATTCCAGCAAGTATTAAAAATTTTAATTTCTGAAAACATTGCTTGTCTAAAAAACAATTGCAACCTTCTTATTTGTTGCTGTCATATCATATTTGCTGCTGTTATATTGTCTCATTTTGTAGGTTTACAGGTGATGGGCAGCAAGCAAGAATGCTAGGGACACTCCCCTGTGGTTGGCATGCACCAACTCAAACGAAGAGGAATTTGTTAGTGACATCAAGGACAAATTTCCTAGAATTAATCAAAATTCTGTGCACATTTTAACTCATTTCCAGATCTGATTTCAAGCATAAACAACAATTTTAAATCACTTCAAGCCTGATTTTAAATACAGAACAGCAAGTCTTAACTCGTTTCAGATCTGATTTTAGGTGCAGGAATTTGCGTTAACAGTGAGTAAATGCCAAAGTTCAATGTCCATAAAGATTTTCTGGTTATCTTAGAAAATGGAAACTCAATCTTAGCAGAATTAAAAATATCATTCTCTATTCAAAAGAGTAGGTTTCCCTGCTGTGGGTGGATCAAAATGACTGATTTTTTTACTTTGTGTTTAGGAATGCATACTTTATGTTTTTCATTCATATCATCTTGTGATCTATAATCAGGTGTTTCTTCCATAAATCATAAACTATATATTTAGCTTACTATGTTGCTATTATCTGCAAGTAAGTATGGTTCTGAAACAAAAAAATAAATCTGTGGTTATGAAAATGCTTTATATATTACCTTAAAGAACAATTAAGTACAACAGAGTTCAAGATAGTTACATCATACAAACAACAGGGGAACCAGGAAAGCTTCAGTCCATGAAAGCTAGAAAGGTCATCATATGGGTGTGGGTGCCCACGGGGAGGGACTCAATATAACAATTGCAAGCATGTTGGTGAACTTGTAGGAGTAAAGCCAACTCTTCCTTAAAACTCTGCAAATCCCCAAAAGAAAGGGGATGAGGAACCTCATTAAAAGTAACTTTACAACCTTGTATCCACACAAAACTAGTTGCAACCAAATGCATTGAAAGCCAAAGAAATTTGCAGCTATCCTTGACCATCCAAGTGTCGCCTATGTTGATGTTATTGTAGCATCTAGCAGGTATTCTCACATTGGCCATGGTGTCGGGCACGTGGGAATCTTTGTTGGCACTCACATTGCATTTTTATTTTGTGAAAACCCCTTTTGTATAGGGTTGGGGCTTCACACCCACATGGAGGAATAAACAATTCTAGCTTAATGTTGAGTTTGGTGGAGGGATCCTTAAAGTAAGTTAAGGGCTTCTAAATTCACTTTAGATTCCTATAAAAGGAGAGAATGTGAGGAGGCACCACACACATCTTATCTTGTCATTATGGAGTTGGCATGAATGACTGAACACTCTTGCCAAGGAGATTAGGGTGGCAATTTCAGCAAGGAAATTCTGCACTTGGGAAAATCTGATCTAGGGTTTGCTGGTCTTTCTTTCTCAGTTTTCAGCCAAGGAAGAGAAGCCACACGTGTGAGGAGAAAGGAGAGAGAGGCCGCACGTGTAGAACTGTACAGTCCGTACCACACATGCAGACCGTACAACCGCAGGAATAGCTGCACGTGCGGACTGTTAAAATATTCGATGTGCTGGTTTTACCATAGACAATATCACTATTTTCACCCAACCATAGGCTCGCAGCCACCCCCGAGCACCATAACCTTTTCTAGATAGAGTGATTCCGGAAACAACACTAGAATGAACATATATCCAAGAGAGCGCATCTTTCTCTAAAGATAGCTCACTAGACGGAAAGTCCCAAAGCCATAGAACAAGAACAATACTCAGCTGCAGCAGTTGCAGTTGCACTTACCAAGAACACCACTAAGAAATATCACCAAGAACACCACCAAGAGATACTAGAATGTATGGCGCACATCTTAGGCTAGATGGCGTTAGAGAGAGAGACCAAGAAACACCCTAGAATATCCACCTTCCATTCTTGCAACTGCAGCTCCAAACTTGCACCATCCTTAAGAGAGAGAGAGAGAGTGAAGTGAGCGTGTACACATGAGCTAGATCATCTCATATTTATAGTGGTTCTTGTCACTTGTCTGGGCCAACTTGTCCTTTTAGAATCTTATACTTTAATATTAATTCTTTTACTGAGTCGACTTGTCTTCTAGGGTTTCTACACATTTGTTTAGGGATTCTCTTGCTTCCAAAATATTCTATTCTAGCCAAAGGTTACACATGGAGGTTAATACCTCCCGCAACTACCATAATATCAACACTCCATGCTAGCTAGGGAGGTATTAACAAGTAGCATCGTCATAACCACACAAGCTATCTCATGATCACGTAGATCAAATCACGAGCAACATCACCACTATCAGTATCATCTGATAGCATCAACTGCATCATCTCTTGAGGCCATACTCCATCTAAGTAATCGGGCATGATGCTGAATAAGTCACTCACTCAACAAAGTGATACAAGGACCGTTCTTCTAATTCGGGCATACGTCCTAGAAGAATGACTCTCCCAACAGATGTTGAATGTCCTCAATGGCTCCAAGAACCATCCTCTCCACTGCATCATCTCTAAGCTGTATGATCATATCTAAGCTTTACTAGCATGATGCTCTGCATCATATCTAAGCTGTACTAGCATGATCATATCTAGCATTATGTGGAGTACTATCTACATCATCGCTAAGACGTACTAGCATGGTGTCAATGCACCATCTCTAAGCTGTGCTCACATGATGTAGATTAATGCCTCTGCATCATTTCACTATCCATCTAAATGGCAATCACCTGCAACACTAGTGGCAGTTTCCATGGCAATCAGATAGTAGCATACAGTTGCTACAATTCCATCCAATAGAACACAACTGTGTCTATCCATAGTAGTACACAACTACTGTCCAGTGGTACACAACCACTCCTAGTAACACACAACTACTAACCAGTGACACACAATCACTACCAGTGGAGTACATCCACCACAGTAGCATACAACTACTATCCAAAGACATACAGTCTCCACTACAATCAAATCATATCATCTGATATCATCCTGCATCAACAATGTCATCAGCTGCATCACCTTTAAGCCATACTAGCATGATGCGAATGCATCATATCTAAGTTGTACTGGCGTGATCTGGAGTATCATCTTCATCATCTCTAAGCCATGCTAGCATGACATCTAGCATGATGCCAATGCATCATATCTAAGTTGTATGCCACATCTAAGCTGTACTCGCATGATGTAGATCAGTGCCTCACTGTGTCATCTCTAAGCTGTACTAGTATGACATAGCTAGCATGATGCCAATGCATCATATCTAAGCTGTATGTTATATCTAAGTTGTACTAGCATGATCATATCTAGCATAACATGAGCCATATGCATCACCTCTAAGATGTATGGTCATCTCTAAGCTGTACTAGCATGAACATATCTAGCATGATGTCAATACATCATATCTAAGTTGTATGTCCATCTCTAAGCTGTACTAGCATGCCCATATCTAGCATGACGCAGCTCATCAACATCGTATCTAAGCTGTACTAGCATGAACATAACTAGCATGATGTCAATACATCATATATAAGCTGTATATCATCCACAACTCCAACCATCTGTATCATATCTAAGCTGTACTAGCATGATCATAACTAGCATGATGCAAGCATCATCTCTAAGCTGTATGACCATTTCTAAGCTTTACTAGCATGATAGAGATCTGCAGCTCACTGACAATCCATGATGCCACATATCAACACTCCCTCCCAATCGAGGAAGTCATCTCCTCCCTCTCAACCAAGGGAGCGATCTCCACAAGTCCCAGCTTGTCCCTTAAGTATTTAAACTTAATCTTGGACAGAGGCTTCGGCAAAATATCAGTTGTTTGCTCATCAGTGGAGATATACTAGAGAATCACTTCTTCCCTATGTACTTTATCATGGAGAAAGTAGTAGTTGATCTCGATGTGCTTTGACCTGTCATGGAACACCGGGTTCTCTAAGAGCTTCACACATCTCTAATTATCACAATATATCAAAGTCGAATCCAACTCCTGATCAAATAGTCCAGAAACCAGTTTACAGAGCCATACTGCTTCCGTACAAGCATCGCAAGCTGCAATATACTTTGCTTCTGCAGTGCTGAGTGCAACAGACTTCTCTTTTCTGCTAGCCCATGATATCATAGCAGATCCCAAACTGAAACATACACTAGAAGTACTCTTTCTATCATTTGCACTCTCTGCCCAATCTGAGTCAGTATATCCATGCAACTATACATCACTGCTTGAGGCATTTCTCAAACCATAGTTTAGCGTCCCACAAAGATATCTCAAAATATGCTTTGCAACTATCCAATGCTCATGTCTAGGTTCCACTTGGAACTGGCTCAACGTGTTCATAAAAAAACAAATGTTCGGTCGGGTATTCACCAAATACATCAATGAGCCAATCAATTGCAGGTACAAGGATGAGTCAACTGGATTAGAATTGGAGTCTCAACTTCCTCATATCTGTCACCATGGGAGTTGCCATGGATTTGCAATCCATCATCCCAAATTTCTGAAGAATCTTTACAACATACTTTCATTGCCACAGGAAGATTTCCCCACGCTTATGCTATACTTCTAGTCCCAAATAATAATGCATGAGACCAAGATCCTTCATATCGAATTCAGAGGCTAAATCCCTCTTACACTGAATAATGAGAGGCTCTGCACCAAGCTCTGAGCTTGCTTTAGTCCATACAAGGCCTTCTTAATACATGGATTTCTCTCGGGTGTACCCCAAAACCTTGAGGTTGCTCTTGTTGAATTTTAATGCTTGGCCGAAGCACATGTATTTTATTTTTGTTTTTGCATGAGATTGAACCATAAACACTGCAACAACAATACACTAGCTGCAGTAAACCAAGATCACAAGAAGAATAACAATGCACAAAAGACACCAGAAATTATTATGGGAAAACCCTTCTCAACCAAGGGAAAAACAAGAGAAGAGCCTCTCTCCACCGAAAATATAGGTGCCAACAAAGGTGGCCCTGAAGACAAAACCCTAGCACACAATAGGGTGCTCTATGACCAAGGAGGATAATACCTAGTAAAGAGTGTGCACTTTAGTCCTCCAATTTCAGACCATGCATTTTGTGAATCAGAGAGATGATCCACAATGGGGATCTATCTCTTATTTATGTATGACCTAGCACATCAAATGGATGTGTCTATTGACACAATAGGGCTGACCTGTACAACTGAATAATATAATTAATCTTTACACAATATTAATTATCTTTACATGGTGGGGCCGACTTGTACCCTTTACAATACAAATTAGGGTTTTAACAAAGTCTTACTCTTTGACAATATAATAAGGGATCTCACACATCCTCTAGTGCTTTGCCACTAGGGACATGTCCACCTGTGCTCAGCCACAGGGACATCACTCTCAACATATCAACTCAACTAAGTCCATAGGAGTACTATCTGGAGAGCCATCTCAAGTCGACTCAACTAAGTCCATAGGAGTCCGAGAGGAGACAATCTCAAGTCGTCTCAACTCAGTCCAGAGGAGCACGACAAGAGACCACACACGTCATCTCAACTCAGTCCAGAGGAGTGCGACTCACCTATCACATAAGCGTTCTCACATATCGTCTCAACTCAGTCTAGAGGAGAACAACCTGGAGAATGTCTCATGAAGCTGCAATCAACAAAAAATCTATGTATACTCAATTACTCCATTGAGCAAAGTGGTCTTTACATCCATCTGATGTATACTCCAACCCATGGATGCTGCAAGAGATATGATGGCTGTAATAGAGGTGTATCTGGCAACTAGAGCAAACGTCTCATCATAGTCTTCTGCCTTTTGCTAGGAGAACCCTCTTGCCTTGTATTTATCGATACTCCCATCTACTGCATGCTTTATCTTGTAAACTCATTTACAGACTTTTCTTCAGGTCTAGGTATGATTTCCCATACATCATTTGTCATGATGGATTGATAAGATCAAACACAGTCGACAGGAGCATCGAGAACCACAAAACAAGATTTGTTGCTAGAGGATTCTCTCAGGTGGAGGGAATAGATTATGAGGAGATATTTGCTTCTAATGCTCGATACACTTCTATCTGGACGATTATAGCCCTTGCAACATATAGGGGTTGCAGATTACATCAGATGGATGTGAAGACAACCTTTCTCAATGGAGAGATTGAGGAAGAGGTATACAGTGAGCAACTTGATGGTTTCATGATACATGAGAAGGAATCTCACGTGTGCAGGTTGAAGAAGGCCCTGTATGGACTCAAGCAGGCACTTCGAGATTGGTATGTGAGGATTGATGGACACCTGATGAGTTTGGGCTTCAATAAAAGTGTTCCTGATCACAACTTGTACTGCAAGACTGTTAATGGTGAGTCCCTGATTTTGGTCCTCTACGTTGATGATTTATTCCTCATCGGTACAGAGAGCCCTATTGCTGAATGCAAGTATGCGTTGACCTCTAAGTTTGAGATGAAGGACCTTGGTATGATGCACTACTTCTTGGGATTAGAGGTGTGGCAGAGAACTGATGAGATCTTCTTGAGTCAAGTGAAGTACACAGTTGAGATATTGAAGAAGTTTGGGATGCTGAACTGTAAGCCCATGGCTGCACCAATGGTGACGAATCATAAGAAACTAAGTGTGTCTTCGTCCGATTTCGATGAGATTAATCTAACCCTATACAGACAACTGATTGGATCATTGATGTATCTGGTTACCACTAGACAAGATACTTGCTATGTAGTGACTGCACTTAGCCAGTTTATGAGTCAGCTAAGACAAACACACTGGATTGCTGCGAAGCATGCGTTGAGATACCTACGAGGCACAATTGGACATGGTCTGAGATATACTTCCAATATTGACATGAGATTGTAGGGATATATTGACTCTATTTGGGCAGAGAGCACAGTGGACAGGAAGAGCACCTCCAGGTGTTGCTTCACTTTGGGATCTGCCATGATTTCTTGGTGTAGCAGGAAACAAACTTATGTGGATTTGAGCACCGCAAAAGCATAGTACAATGTATTGAGTGTGGCAGTCTGCGAAGTAGTGTGGCTTCGCAAGCTCCTTGCAGATTTATTTGGACATGTGCTGGATTCCACTGTTATTCATTGCGATAATCAGAGCTGTGTGAAGGTCTCAGAGAATCCAGTGTTTCATGACAAATCGAAACACATTGAGATCAAGTACCATTACATCCGAGACATGGTGCAAAGGAAGGCAGTACTGGTGCAATACCTTCCTACAAATGAGCAGGTAGATGATGTTCTTACCAAACCCCTCACCAGGACGAAGTTCAAGTACTTTCGTGACAGACTTGGCGTGGTAGAGAATGCCTCCCTCGCTGAGAGGGAGTGTTGATGTTTGCAGCTTCCTGACACATTATCCAGATCGTACTCCTCTGTGACTGAGTTGAGTTAATCTGCGAGGACACTTATCAGAGAGGGATAAGTGTGTTTAGGGTTATAGCCCAACATCCCTTGTGGAGAGCACATGAGGACATGTCAAGGGAGTTGACCTTGATGTCACACACTATGGGGAGTTGACCCTATTGTTTCTAGAGTGAGTAGCCTCTAGAAGTCCACATGGGAGTGTCATGTGTGATAGACCTTTTGCTACTACAATGGTTCTGTACCACTTGCGAAGACTGTGTGTCTCTGGACAGTAGCTGTGTACTACTACAATGGTTGTGTACTGTTATAACGCAAGTTGTAGGTTGGGAAAATCCCGACCCAACCACAAAAGCAAGTGCTAGAACTTGGGAATCCTACATTCAATGTCACCTCGATGTAGGTCCCACACTTCAAGAGTGACTAGGTTACTCTAGGGAGGCGATCTCGGTGACCCTAGGGGGAATGAGATGAAGATGGATAGAGATGGAAGTGGAGCCCCTAGAGGTCAAGTCTAAGTGGAGTGATATGTGGGAAGAGATGCCCTGTAAGTCAAGTGATCGTTGCCCCAAAGGTATAGTACTTCTCCGGAGGATTGTACCCGCCCAAGACACATGAAAATCCAACTTGCAATGATATATGTTAGTATGGATCAGCAAGTTAAGCTTGCTATCCCTAATTTGCAGCAGTAGATAACCATTTATATCAGCAAATAAAGCATTCTAAATCAGCATGTAAAACATAAGATCATTCATCAATATGATCAGTGAGTTAGGCAATCAATTATAAATGAAATATGGCACTCTGAGGCTGAATAAAGCAAGCTGTTATAACATGTATATTTCTGCAGAAAATTGCAGCCTTGTGGGTGTAGCTTTTAGTCACTTATATCAGAAAATTACACCATCAAAATATGCCAACAATCAGCCCAAAAGATGCGCCCTAGTTAGTAGAGTAAATGAGCAAAAATTAGGAGCTAGTCTAGGGTCAGTTTAGGAGTTATGGTTAGTAGTTTATCTAGGTTAGATCAGCCCTAATGGCTGTAGGTTAGGGTTTGTTACAACAAACAAAGAAGTGGGAGAGAGGGGATGCCCTATTAGGGGAAGACTCTTCTCAATGTAGCAAACCAACTCCAAGTAAGAAATCTTTCAAAAGACGAAAATTCACGTTTTCCAAGGCAATGATTTTATATCTCCAATGGAAAAAATAGATGACTAGTGCCTTTACTATTGGGTTAATTGAGTCAAATAAATGAACTAGAGATGCTACTTCCTTGGGGGGTGTAAATCTTCTTACTTTCCAAGGCAAGTATCTTGAGTTAGGGTTTGAGAATGAGTGGTGTAAATCCTCTTACTTCCTCAAACAAACCCTTGCAACATCAATGAAATTTAAGCAATAAATGATGGAGACTAGAGTGGGGGTGTAAATACTCTTACTTCCCACTTAGCTCCTAGCACAACAATCCTTGACTTGAAAAAATGATAGCATGAGAGTAAAAGACCATAGCAAAATCAAGAAAGATGCTAAAATAATCCGCCATAAATGCTAGAAAGCATTCCTCCACGGCTAGCACCTCACTCCTCCATCAACCATTCACAAGAGATAGCCATAAATAAGTGCACAAGAGATAAATATACCAAGTGTAGCGAAAATTTCAGATCAATTTCCTCTCAAAAGAGGGAGAGTTATTTTAAAATGAAATCTTATGATCTCTTATTTATACAAAATGTCACTAAGGTGAATTTCCCATATATTAAGGGGTAAACCACAAGACTAGGGGTCAACAACTCTAATCTTGCCCCCTTTAACAAAGTAATATTAAACAATTCATTTAAAGTTTCACTTTTGCACAAATAAAACCCTAATTCTACATGGACGTCACCCCTTTAGGGGACGTTTTGCCACTTGGGACAAGTCGTTGGTGTTGGAGAAGCTTTGGTAGGCCTCCAAAGGCTACATGTCAATCTTCTATGCAATCTCCTCATGGCCAAGGCTTCATCCTGTTAATATTATGGTAGCTGCGGGAGGTATTTACCCCCACGTGTGAACCTGACGAGAATAGAAGACTCCGTGAAGCAAGATAAACCCTAATGAATTGGCTAATAACCCTAGAAGCCTTGTCGACTCAAGAAGATAATTTATATTAGGCTATTAGCATCTAAGAGAAGAAGTCGACCAGAATTAATAATAATATACTGAACAGACACATACCTAGAAGGAGAAGTCGGCCCCAACAAACTGGCAGGATTACTATAAATACAGGGCGCCAGTTCTCATTTGTCACATCTCAGAATTGCAGTTCTGCAGTGGGTGCGCACTGCAGTTGCAGTCTTGTGCGCAGGTTTGGAGGAAGAGCTGGTGCAGCTGCAGCAGCAACAAGATCTCAGTTTTGGCTTCAATATCTCCTGGCTAGGGTTTGGAACATCTGATCAGTCTTTTGTGATGCACTATCCTTGGGGATTGATGCGCTACTCTTTGTTTGGCTATCTAGCCTATGGTTTGCTTCTGGAGGAATTCTCAGTCAAGGTTAAGGTGCTTGGAGGGAGGCTTTGGCCTATGGTTGGGTGACGAAGGTATCGTCAATGGTAAAACAAGCACACCATCTTCTATATTCTAACAGGTTATGGGCCCACACCCCTTCAGTCAGCCTAAAACGCTAGAAGGAAACATAGCCGCTAGACATTGAGCTCGTTGAGGAACTGTCGCTAGGGTTACTAGCAGGAGCAGTTTCCAAAAGCACTGCAGCTAGGGTTACTAGCAGAAGCAGTTGCAGAAACCCTAAACCTCTTGTCGAGGCACCTTAAGTGACGAGATTGACCTAATCTCCGGATAGATCAATGCGCCCTAGCCCAGCGCATCTCCTGGTACTCTCAAAAGGCCAAGACGTGAAGTTTGGATTTCTGGTCAAATCTAGGGTTTGACCAAGTCAAGCAAGCCATGACAAACTCTACGAAGTCTGAGAACAAGCTAGATGGAGCCTCTAACTTCAGAGCATGGAAGACAAGGATTGACCTCATCCTTGCTAAGAATAAAGTGTTGGATATTGTGAAAGGAAAGATCATGAAGCCAAAGTTTAAAGAAGGAGAAGAGAAGGAACCGCAGAACGTTGCAGCTATGGAGAAGTTCAAAGACGTTGACATCAATGCCATGAGTATCATAGTGGATTCCATAAAAGACCACCTGATACCCTACATCTCCCATCTTCACTCATCGAAGAAGATGTACGATGCCCTAACAAATCTCTTCTCAGTCAGAAACATTGGACAAGTTATGAGTCTGAAGAATGAGCTCCGTGACATGAAGATGAATGATGATGACAGCATAACATCATACTTTGTAAGGATCTCACAGCTAAGAGATCAACTACAAGCTATTGAAGAGATCACTTCAGAAAAGGGATTGGTGAACATAGTACTCAATGGTCTTCCCAAGACATGGGATGCATTTGCCGCAAGCATGAACACAAGGAAGGAGTACCCGACATTTGAAGAACTTTGGACTTGCTGTGCTCAAGAAGAATCAAGGATCAATGCAAAAGAGAAACCTCAAAAGAAGTACGATGATCAAGCCTTCACAGCAAGATTCAAGAACTTCAGAGACAAAAGAAAGTTCGATTCAAGAAGGAAGCCAAAACAAAGAAAAGACATTTCAGAAATACAGTGCTTCAACTGTCAAGAGTACGGTCACTACAGGAACCAGTGTCTTGAGCTAAAGAAGAGGAAAGAGAAGCATGAAGCATCAGTTGCCGAAGAAAAGGAACCTACAAAGAAGACTAAGCAGGATGGAAGAGACTTCTTCTACTAAAAGGTAAACAACACTATTCTTATTTTCCTGTACATATCTTGCTTGCATCGTCCTTGCACATCTATCTCTTGGAAGATAATGTGTTCCAAGAAGAACTATACCTATGGAAGAACAACAAGATAAGAATGAATATCATGAAAGAATGAAATAATGATATTACACATGAAAGAATGAAATATATTATGTGAAAGCTATTACAAGATAAGCCAAAATCAGAATCAATCCTGAAGAGACTTAGAAGTCAGACATCAAGAGAAATTGGAGAAAGACTTATGACGACAACTAAGATGGAAGCATGGACTCTATTAGACAAGAGAGCCAATTATATATTGCAGAGGACAATAAGGATGCAGATGGAAGCATGGACTCTATGATATATAAGAAGGACGGAAACAGAAGCATGGACTCAGTCAGACGAAAGAAGCAGATTATGTGCACTTATACGTGAAGCAAGGATCAGGAGGGAGCTAATCCTATGATTCATTAAAGATGATGAAATATATATATATATATATCCATGGTAGCAGTCATGAAAGACAGTACGTGTTCAGCTCAACCGCACAAGAAGACCTCTTCAAAGAGAAGCCTTAAAGTATTCCTGGTTGTCCATCCAGATTCGTGATCCTATGATAAAGGTAAGAAGTGGAATCTCTAGGGCATGGAATCTATAAGAAACTCCATGGACCCAAAAGTAAAAGGAAAACATAAGGATTCCAAGAAAGAAAGCAGAACCAGAACAACCAGTCATTGTATCAAGAATCACAAGATTACCAGCCTGATATGAACCCACTAAAAGCAATCAAGCAGAAGAACTGAAAGTCGTGATGAAGAACGGTGTACGGAAGACTTATGAATGAAAGCATTGCGAGATCTAGAACCATAGGTTCTCTCAGATGGAGGGAGAAGACTATGATGATTGCTTGTTCCAGTACACCAGACCTATCTCTATATAAGTCATTATATTATCCGCAACATCCATGAGTTAGAATTCTACATCAGATGAATGTAAAGAATGTTCTCTAGAGAAATCGAATAAAGAAAGTATAAAGGGCAATCTCAAGACTTTGAGCCATACCAGAAAGAGGCTGCTGTATGCAGAAGACAACATGTTAGCACTTATGTTGATATTCTATATTGAGGGCAGACATTCTTTCAGATCTCACAGACGTGAGTGAAAGATTGGCCTAGATGATTATTGTTGATATTCTATACTGAGGGTAGACACTCTTTCAGATCTCACAGACGTGAGTGAAAGATTGGCCCAGATGATTCAATTTTTATCATAACATTGTTTCTATGCAGATGAAGACTACTATGGTGGCAGACATTCTTTCAGATCTCACAGACGTGAGTGAAAGATTGGCCCAGATGATACAGTTTCTATCATAACATTGTTTCTATGCAGGATGCTATCAGATGTTTGTTATGAAGACTATATGACAGTAGATGAGGACTACTGTGGTGAATATGTTTCACTGTTCGCAACCATACGTTGCTGATCAAGTACTTATGTATTACTTGATGTGGTAGTGAACCACTGGATTGTAGTTATGTACTACTATGAATAGACACAGTTGTGTTCTATCCTCGTTCTAATTGCCTTGAAGACTATCAGTAGTTTATTGGAGATAATGATCATTCAGATGAATGATGAACATAGATTTTTCAGACAGAAAAACAGTTCAGAGCTTTTACTCCTCTTATATCACTCTATGGTGAGAGTGACTTATCCAGCATCATATCTAACTACTCAGATGAAGTATGGTTTCGAGAGATGATGCAGCTGATGATGATGGTGATGCTCATGAAATAGTCTAGATGACTATATTGATGCTACCGGGTAAATGGTATGTTTTGTGATCAAGTCCATTACCTGTAAATACCTCTCTAGCTAGGAGGGAGTGTTAATATTATGGGAGGTATTTACCCCCACGTGTGAACCTGACGATAATAGAAGACTCTGGGAAGCAAGAGAAACCCTAATGAATTGGCTAATAACCCTAGAAGCCTTGTCGGCTCAAGAAGATAATTTATATTAGCCTATTAGCATCTAAGAGAAGAAGTCGGCCAGAATTAATAATAATATACTGAACAGACACATACCCAGAAGGAGAAGTCGGCCCCAGCAAACTGGCAGGATTACTATAAATACAGGGCGCCAGTTCTCATTTGTCACATCTCAGAATTGCAGTTCTGCAGTTTGGTGCGCACTACAGTTGCAGTCTTGTGCGCAGGTTTGGAGGAAGAGCTGGTGCAGCTGCAGCAGCAGCAAGATCTCAGTTTTGGCTTGAATATCTCTTGGCTAGGGTTTGGAACATCTGATTAGTCTTTTGTGATGCGCTATCCTTGGGGATTGATGCGCTACTCTTTGTTTGGCTATCTAGCCTATGGTTTGCTTCCGGAGGAATTCTCAGTCAAGGTTAAGGTGCTCGGAGGGAGGCTTCGGCCTATGGTTGGGTGACGAAGGTATCGTCAATGGTAAAACGAGCACACCATCTTCTATATTCTAACACATCCTCCTCAAAACGTCAAAGAGTGGCAACACTGCCACCAAACCCTAGCCCCCAAGTATGACGTCAAGCTCAAAAAGAAGACGTTTTGCCCATCCTGGGCAAATCGTTTGGCATATGAGGGTTGGGCTAGGTCTTCCACATCATCTTCTAGGTCTTCGATTCTTTATCTCTGTGATTTGGCATGTGGACCCTTGACATCCAACCTGTGGGCTTGTAGCTGTTGAAATTAGTGCAGCTGTAAGAGCTATTCTCCAGGAGGATGGCATAAGACCCTAGCTAAGATCTAGGGCCCCTAGTACATTCCTGGGGTTCTTGGTTTGGGACCAAGTAGTTTGAGCCATGGCAAAAGACCCTAGTGTGGGCCCCCAATGTATTACTGGGGTTCTTGGTCAAGGACCAAACAGTAAGTCCCTAGATGTGTTCTAGGGCCCCTAGATGTGTTCCAGGGAATCCTTGTTCGGTGCTTGGATTGATCCTTGGATGTGTTCCTTGGTGGTTGTTGATGTAAGTCCCTAGGTGTGTTTTAGGGCCCCTGGATGTGTTCCAGTGAATACTTGCTTAAACCCTTGGGTTGATCCTTGGTCTTGTACCTTGGTGGATGAAAGACCCTAGATGTGTTCTAGGGACCCTAGATGTGTTCTGGGGTACCCTGGTCTTGGACCAGGTAGTTCTTGGTTGTGTACCAAGATGTGATGATGTGTGATCTTCTTCTTCTCTCCCGGGATGGTCTGTGAGACCTAGGAGCAACTATGAAGATGGACATGACCACATCATGAATGTTTCCTCTTATGCAGTGATGATAAAAGTTTATAAGCTACCATGAGACTTATGTGGACATGTTTTGCCATTGAAGAGGACCCCTTGACTTTGTCTTGAAGTTCCCCCTTGCTTGGTTTTGTTTCCATTCTTGTTTGATGTGGTGTTAGTTTTTTTTATAAGTCACTTTGACTTATTTGACTTTTAATTAATATTTTTATTAATTACAATGTCATTTATTATTTGATTTTATTTAACCCTAACCCTATTCTAAAACTATAAAAAGGAACCTACCCTCCCTAATTCTTACACTCACACATATCTTTCTCTCCTCTCATTTGCTTGAGCTTGCTGCGGCTACCTCAGTCCTTCTTGGTGCGACCTCCTTGGTTTCTTTTGCTGGCTGGGAATATCTGTTGGTGTGTTTGCTGAGCTAGGGTACCACAGACCTCTCCTTATGTTGAGACAGTCAGAGAAGACCTCTCCTATGTGTGCCACGGACCTCTCCTTGATTGCCTATTGGAGCTGCGAACCTCCCTCTTCCTTCTGTGAGTACCGCGACCTTCTTTTGGCCTCACCGTGAGCTGCTGCTGTGTGTGTTAAGGGTGCAAGTGGCCTCCATTGCCCTTCTCTTGCTGCTGTTTTGTGTGTTGAGGGTGCCTCTGCTTCCTAGGAAATCCTCCTCCTTGATTGCTGGTGCTTTCCCTTTGCTGTTCCTGTTGATGGTGCCTTTCATGCCTTGAAGAGTTTATTGGCTGTATCATTTTAGCGCAGCTTGGACAGTGTTTGAATGAGTTGCTTTATCTTTGTTTCAGCCTCCCTTTTGTCCTAGAGTCCTATTTGGCAAGACAGTCCACTCAAGATCTTGGTGGAGGTCAAACCCTTGGGGTTTTTGGCCCATGATCTTTAAACAGATTTTTTGAGCATATTAAAGAGGACAACATTCAACATCAGGTACATCCTTGATTGTTCTATAAAGGTAAAGTTCAGATCTAATTATTCTATGTTTATCTATGTCCATAAATGTTATTTTGAGTTCTTGATCAGTTTTAGTTTAAGCCTGTGCTCTTTCATATTCAGTCTTATTTTTTTCAGTATATTATCTACTTCAGTTTTTTGTTTTAAAAGGTGCTGATCTGTTTGTACTGTAGAATTCATTTTGAAAATATATCTCTGTTTTCTTTTCCCTAAAATTTAACAGTAGCCCCATGGAAGCCCAAGCTAGGCTTGTTCTCCCAAAACTGTCCATCGACTAGGTCCTGCAAAGGCAAATGAGCACGCCCTCCAAGGATCTCAAGTCATAACATCATGATAAGTGAATCCAATCAATAAATGAGTCACCTAAGCATGTGCGTCAAAGATCACTATATCAAACAATTAATTGCTTAAAGATAGTATGCAACTTGTCAAGATTGAATATGGGAGGGTTCACGAGGTGTCCTATTGGTTAGATCTTGCCCTAGGTCAAGGTGAGTTTCCAAGAGATCCCTCTCTAAGCCATGTGAAGTGGATGAGTGGTTGGGGCCAAGACTCAATGTGCATAGGGCTCATGACATATAAGGGGTTGTAGTGTCTCATTCATGGGTACCTTTGTAGAGAGTTGTGTGGTACCTTCGTCCGCAATGCATTTTTTCCAAGCCCATTAATTTCCATTCTTTTATTCTATCATAATTTTAAGGAGAGGTTGAAGGTCACTTCCTTGGCGTGGTGACCAAATAATGGCAATGTCACCCACAAACACCTAGTGGAAGTGAGAAGGTTGTCTCATGATGAGACCCCCTTTCTCTTAACCATGCAACTGAGAGCCATTACCCTAGTTTGGTGACTAGATGATGGCAATGTCATACCACTAGATATTCATGGACGTGATAGGTCGGCAAGTGATGACACCTCCTATCTTTCAACTAACCTTTTAAGCATTCTTTATTATATTGTGGGTCCCCTTTACTCAAAGATAAGCGTTTCACTGCTTTCTTGGTTGATCCTTGGGCGAAGCATCTGGAAGGTTCATACAAGGATTTTATATTTTACCCAACATCAATCCCTCTGGGCCTTCAACCCCTTCTTCCCATAGAGTGATGGACAACCCCTTCTTGGGTCAATACACCCTAAAATCCCAAGAGATAAGGAAATGGAGGGGAATAATGATGGAAAGTGGTAAGTATGGTTGGCAACAGTACGATGGATCTTAAAGAGAGTTCCTAGAAGAAAACCCATCCCCAAGGAAGACCACTTACTAGGGCACAATGTCAACCACCAAGGTGAAGCAGGGCAAAAGGCATAATGTCCAAGCATATATCATGAAATCTAGAGCAATCTAAGATACAACATACTCAACTGGATTAAATATTGAAATGATGCTCATCATAATATTGACTTGTACCTCATGGAGCAAGGCCCACTGCCTTCCGGAAGCCAGCTAATGTGGTGGATGCCACATCTTGAAATCTGTGAACATCTGTGGTGGTGAGAGGGGTCTCCAACTTTGCAAGAGGGTACTGCTGGTCATGTAGTCTCTCGACACTCCATATCTGCAAACTGAAGGCCTCAAGACATAATCTCCTTAGTTATCCACAAAATGGGGATAACATTTACCACTAGCAGTGACTGTGTGTCACTGAACAGTGGATGTGTGCTACTAGCAGTGGTTGTGTACCACTTGACAGTAGTTGTGTACTATTATGGATCAACACATTCATGTTCTATTGGATGGCATTGTAGTAGCTATATGCTACTAGTTGATTGTCATGGAGACTACCAAATCACTTGGAGCAATTGTGTGCTGCTTGATTGCAAAGACTGTGACTGATGATTCGAGCTATCGATGGCATAGTAGTAGTTGTGTGCTACTAGTTGATTACAGAGTAGTCAATGGACTACTAGATGAAGACATCATGGAAAGATACCTCCCTAGCTAAGAGGGAGTGTTGATGTTTCAACATCGGGTAGATATTTTCCCAGGATTGGTCATGGTGATTTGACTAGTGGTGAATGGCCCAACCGTAGTCTTCAAAGAACAAAAGACTCAATGTGCTATTGTTTTTCCAGTGTGTGGAAACACCGGGTAGACTTTCACCCACAGGGGTGTACCTGTAGTGAATGTTTTGAGTGAGCATCGGGCGGACCTTCTCCTAGATTGGGCTGCAGACCAAGAGATATAGGAGACATTTATCACAAAGGTGTACTTGTGGTAAATGGGCCTAGGCTTAGTCCTTCCTTGATCATGACAAGGAGTGATATGGACTCAAGGTGCTTGAGGTGCTTTCCACTTGTCAGATAGCATCGGGTTGACATTCACTCACAGGGGTGTACCTGTGGTGAATGGCCCAAGTGTAGTCTTTTTTCTTAGTCATGTTGATTTGACTAGGAATGATAAAGACTTGAGATGCTAGATGCTATCACATACGGACCCAGAGTGAGCCTAATCTCAGAGAGAGTCAGTTGGCTCAGAGGGAGAGCCGCAAAGGGAGTTTCCCCTCTGTTCTGGTGGGAGAGAGACATCTCCTAGGACTGATCGACATGTGTCTTGAGTCTAGGGTGAAGTTTCTATACTTCAGAGACAAGGTTTGGCATGATGAAAAATGTCTCCCTTGTTGAGAGGGAGTGTTGATGTTTGGACAACATTGGGAAGACATTCTTCTATATATATATATATTATATCATATAATATATGACATGATATTTATAATACAAGGTATAAATATATATAATAAATAAGTAGTTATTTATTATCCAAGGGACGCATCCTTTCATGGATGGTCACCATATGTTCTCTATATATGGAACACTCATCATTGTAATAATACATCGATCATATCTCAATCTCACATATTATCTCATATAGAAAAATCAACAAAACCTACTCTTGACAATTACTATGTGATGAAGCAATAGCCAACTGGAGCGTAAAAGAACACAATTTATATTCTTCAGAAATTTTGGTATAAGATATAAAAAATTGATTGATAAAATAATGATTGAAGGATAGATGACGCTTTACATTTGAATGGGCCTTGACTATAAATATAGCCTAAGGCACCTCTTAATGAAAATTCATGACCCTTTAGTTATATGTATTAATTTACCTTTATTATTATGAATATTTGTTATTATCTTTATTGCTCTTTGATTTTACTTATATTTATTAGCTTAGACTTTATGTATATATCACTGCCTTCCCCTTTAAAAATGCTTTGTCCTCAAAGCAATCTTGGATGGACTTTTCTTCCATCGTGGAGAATCAGCTTGATTATGGATTTGTTTTCGAATATTTGTGACTTCTTTTAGTGGATGATGTAGGCTTTCTGACCCATATACTTTGTAATTCTTCCCTTGCCATTTGAATTCCATAAATTATTCTTGTAGGTTTGTGGCATAGGTGCCTAATTTCATCAACCATTTTGCTCCTAACACCATGTCCATTCCACTAAGGGGTAGAGCGTAATATCCATATTGTAGTTCCAAATTTTGTATCTATATAGAAACCTTATGGCATCATCCTAATCCTTTGATTTGTTGACCTTCAATAGTTGTAACTGTTGCCGCCTTATACACACCTGGGAGACATGGAAGAAATCTTCAATCCACTCGGTGTGCCCTTAGGGGCAAGTGAGAGTTAAGGTGCTATCACCTAATCCTCAACTCCTCCGTCTAGGCCAACTCCTAGCGAAGCCAAGGGGGGTAGTCCCTAACAAATATACTATGGCTTTATCTAAGCTAAGTACAAAAATATAGATCTAGGAGTTTATTACTTTTATTCAACAATCAACCATGAATTGAAATACACATAAACAAATCATTCATACACGATATAACATCAAGCATGTACTTGCATAAAAAAAGATACTCAGGTACGTTTGTTATATGCAAGTGAAATTAACATTTGCTTTAGAGATGATATCCAATATATAAAAGGAAGCCTGTGGCTTTGCTAAATGTGAAAATTGAGATCAGTGCCTTAAAGTGAATCATGGGCAATGTAGTTCGTGTGTTTTATTAAGATAGATTGATGTTGAATTAATGAAATGGTTTGGGCCTCCTTGGAGGTTAGGTCTTTGTTTGGAAACTTGCGGAGAGCTTTACCGAAACCCAATGGTCTTACCAGTAAAACTCACTCAAAGTGCTGGATGTCGAAAACGGGTGGGAAGCTAGGTCCCGAGAGGGCCCGCCTTACTTCGCAGGTCACTTTAAGGCGTTTTCCCTCGGAATAAGCTAACTACTTTAGAGACTGTCCTAATTAAACTATCAACCACTGACCAACACAACGTGTATGAACTTACTTTCAACAGATCGAAATTAGCTTGCAACTGGAAGGGTCAGGAATCGCACTCTGAGCTGAGGGGAATTTGTTTATTTTAAACTGGAAATAAAATACTGAAATGAAATGTGAGACTAATTACTAATCCACATTGACCAGGCCTCTTTCGAGGAGCTGAGGGGATGGTTTATTTCCAACTTGAAATTGCAAGAAAGTAAAGTTAATCTAGCAATTAGTGTTCTAATTTGCAAAAGGAAATCTAATTTAGATTGATTGTAGTGCTTTGTGATGAATTGAAAAATTATTTTAGCTTATCTTTAGTTATGAAAATTAAATTTAAGCTAAAATTGCAAAAAATTGACACCACCACCGAAAACACCGTTCCCCCAGGGGGGATTAAAAGCGAGAGCTTGTAGCCCCACTGATTTTATTAAAGAACTTGCACAAAACTTTAAGGAAGTGACTTGTGACCATTCATTAAGAGGGTCACAAGTCTTTACAATGTTTTACAAATGTTTATTGTGTAAAGGGGTGCTCCCGGGGGTCTCGTATGCTCCTAATCCGCCGAAAACGGACATAATTTCTTCTTATCTGTTCGTCAACCTGCACAAAACAGCGAACAAACAACAACAAAAGATGCCCAAAAAACACTTTGAAAGTGTCTTGGGTTATTAGTAGGAAAGCCCCAAAATTTGACTAAGTAAATTTCTATGATAAACTAGCAAATTTCTGAATTTAAACTAAGTAGAGAAAGCCCTTTTCTTACTATTTTTTTCACTGTCTTAAAATAGAAATATAAAGACAGTAAGCTTTGCTCGAATATGGAAATTAAACTCTTGGAAAACACCTATCTTTAGCCTTTAAAATTTGTCGAAAGAAGTGAGACTAAAGATGAACTAAAGCAAGCTAGATCTAATTAAATCTTTCTTTAAAACTTGAGATCTAAACTACTTGCTTTGAAATACATAAAGTAAATGAGACATTCAACCTTATAAACCAACAATCCTTTTACTTTATGTGTGTTTAGAACAAGTAACCAAGGGATATAGAATTTGATGAGAAAGAGAAGAAATAAATGCTTGATTTTCCTGAAACCCTTGGGCAATGGAGTCTTCTGTTTCGATGGAAAGTGGAGGGACTATGTTACTTCACCACAATTTTGAAGAATGAGGGGGTAGCAAGCTAGCTTAGCCTCTCCTTCAAATAAGATATCCTGCACAACTTCAAACTTGTTGCAAAGAGGTTAACCGCATTGGTGTCATATAATTTAGAAAAATTTGAGAGCATGATAATTAAACAAAATAAGCATGCACATCGAACTACCTAGCATATATAAGACAATAGAAACAAGAAGCAAGCAAGCTTCCTACCTCTATCCTATTGAGAGATAGCTCCCCTTCCAAGGCCAAGATTCACCAAAAATTACAAGAAATAATCAACAAAGCATATACCTCATATACACCATGCACATAGATGATCCACACACAATAGCTCTACACTGTTTAGTAGCCTCCAAAGCCTTTTTATTCAAATATAAATGATATTCCGATTACAATAGCAAGCATCTCAACCATAGTTACCAGAATCGAACCGGAACTAGTAAAACCGACCGGTCCGACTGGTTCCGAGCTTAGACCGGTCCCTTAAACCGCTTCAGACCGGTTCCGTACGGAACCAGTTTTTTTGCCTGAACTGGCCGGTTCCGTATAGGCCGGATCAGGAATCTCTTGCCATAGATCAGGAGAAGGGATCTCTTCTCATGCAAGTTGCAGCTGTGAGGTGTTTCAGTGTGCAACTAAGGGTTATTTTTCCTTACTAATTCTATTTAAAGAGGTCCCCGATCCCTCCATTTTACCCGCCGTAGTAATTAATGGTAATATTAAATTCTTAAAGTAAAAGGATGAAAATGAAAGAGAAAGGAGAAAATGAAAGAGAAAGGAGAATGTCACTTTTACTTAAATTTTTAACATTACCATTAATTGTTTCAGGATGTTTGATTGTGGTTCCAACCTCATTGGACTTCATATGGAGAAAGTAGAATTTTAGGTCCCATTCAAAATTCAGCAGACTTAACGGTTTTCAGGATTTCAAGATTGGTAGGATTGCAATGTTTCCACTGGATTCTATCATGTAAGAGGGTATGAAACTGATATTTAATCAAGGGCACCATACCCTTTATGTACCTCGATGTTGGTGGCATTGATTGTTGAACTCTTCTGTCACGACCCTAGTAAAAATGTACCCTTCACTCAAGTATAAATTCTTCTGTTGAACTCTTCTCTTTGTCATCGTGTCAAGTGACTTAGTGGTGTATCTGCACACCAACCTCTGTCTTATTTGTAGGCACTGGGCAGAGAGAAGAGTGGTTGAAGGGAAAGACAAAGATGTGGGATGTGTTTCCTGATGATATGGGTTTGGACAACAGTGTTGAGTTGGCAATGTCATCATTTATGTTAGTAACTAAGTTAGTACTAGTTGTATGATTGAATTTGTATCATCATCATGTAACTGTTTACAGTTTAATTATTTCAAATTATTAGATTGTGTAGTCTCTGACACTCTAGACTCTAGAGTTATTTTTGGCCATTTAGAGTCTTTTTGATGATGTATTTTGATTCGGTTATTCATATGGACTCATGGAGTGCACTTACTCTTAGTGCTATTTTGGTTTTATACACTATTACTTGTTATATATATATGAGAAACTTTGCAAATTTGTGTATAATGGTTTGGAATCTGGATTCACATGGATGTGCATGAATATATATGAGAAACTTTGCAAATTTGTGTATAATGGTTTGGATTCACATGGATGCACATGAATATATATGAGAAACTTTGCAAATTTGTGTATAATGGTTTGGATTCACATGGATGCACATGAATATGTATTTGTTTTTCAAAAATTTGAATATTTTGTGTATTTTTAGTGACCGTTTTTTTGATCCGGTTTTTTTCCAGTTTTTTTCCGGTTCCGGTTTTTGGGTTCAATGACTAGTTCAATGACCGGTTCAGTTCTGGTAACATTGATCTCAACCCAAGCTCCAACTAACTTGCAATAGGAGAGAATGCTTCAATATATAGGAGAGGAGATGAGTTTATCATGGAGGAGGGCGCACCACTTGGTGAGGAGGGGCGCACCACTTGGAGGGGAAACATATGCCAAGTGCTAAGAAATGGTAGCCACTTGTTTCACAAACTTCCACGAGCTGCCACCTAAAGAGGTGAGGTGGAGTGAAGGCTGCCACCTATCAAACAATGGGTGGGCTCCCATGTGGGTGCGCCACCTCTCTCAAGGAGGGCGCACCTCTTTCTTGCACATGCTTAAAAACAATTCATACACATGCCCACTTTATTGCTTTGACCATTGAACATCATCCTCTTGCTGTCACATAGCCTTTAGAGGCTTTATTTCGTTTCCAACATGTCAAAACGTGTTTCCTTGATTTGAGCATATGCTGATTTTTTATGATTTTATTTGATTTTTTTGGGTTTTTTGAGCAAAAATGACTTTTAAGTGATTAAAATCACTATTTTTGCTTAACTAAGTGGGTACATAGGTAATATGGGTTCTCTAGGTCCAAAAATGAGCACCCCCATGGCATATTAAGTCCCTTAGTACCACGTTTTTAATACATCTTTATTTCTTAATTAAAAATTGCCGAATTCTGGCAATTTTTTAATGAACTGAAAAAATTAAAAAATCCTAAGGGGGACTTAGTACATTTCCATAAGACTCTAAGAGAATGTTTAGCATGATAATATACATTAGACACTAGGCTTAGATCCATGCTCAAGCCTAACCATGGGCATATACTCCAGCTCTGGAGGGATTGAGTGAAAAAACTCATAAATTATAAATCACCTGAAAACGGCAAAATATAATTTGTAAGTAAAAAAAACACTCCAGAGTATAACTCACGCTTAGGACTTAAGGTGGCTAAGACCTTTTACAAGTTCATCATGCAACATCTCTTATTACAATTTTTATGGAAATGTAAAAGAAAAAAGGGTGGTCTTTACGACCGGCTGAACTTCTGAACTCTGAATTTTGAGCAACAATGTTCAAACTTTGGCGGCTCGTTGGAAGTCCATCCTAGTGCAACTTTGATGGATAACAGTAACCATGAGATTCCTCACAGGGTATACAAAAGGATTTAATTGTCTTACATGATTAACATCCACAAAATTGTGTGTACTTCAGGAATCTACTAAGATTGCGATATTTTTACCCTTTGTGCTTCCCTTGAATTTTAGCTTCCTCGGTTCCACTTTTCCTAGAATAGTTGCAAGCAATATCATGGGTTTTCCATGCTCACTGTTACGAAGAGTACCATTGTTCCTCAGATGAGGTGGGGTATAGTTTACTATAGGTGGTTGCATTTCTTCTTCTTGGACTATAACCTTGTTAAAGACCTTTAATTCATCTTCCTTACGACTCTGCCTAATGTATGTGATTGATTCTAATGACACCTTGATTTTTCATTTTCGTTAGAGTTTAACATTTCCTCGTCAGCGAGAACCTCTACTTCCTTCTCATTTATAATTTTTCAATGATATAAGTGATTGGATGCATGTCTATGACTTGGAACCCAATTCTTACCACATCTATGACATTATTTTCATTCCTTTTTTCTTCTTCATCGGAGTTGTTGATGGAAGTGTTTAATTCTCTTTCATGTTCATATCTATATGACTTCTGATTGCTGCATTTGTGCTTTGGTAACCACTTGTCTCCACAATATTTACATTTTTCCTTCCTTCGTCATTAGGCTCCCAAACTGTAATTATTTTCTTCTTTGAGATGTGATGAAGGATACCTTGAATTTCCAAAATCAGTATTTTGGCATGGTTTTCGCCTTGAATAAACCTAGTCAAAGTTTTTTTGAGATGACCTTTTTAACTTATTTTTGGCGATTTTTGCCATACGTCGAGCATTATCCATGGTTGTGATATTATGCATTTCCAATTCCTCCCTTATGTAAGGTTTTAATCCGTACACATAAGTTTGAAGTAGTTGATCATCTAATAATTTAGGTACTCACATTGCCAATGCTTCTCCTTCGTGAGTGTACTCTTCTACATCACCTTTATGCTGTATTCTGGTAATTTTCTGCAAAGATTTCCTTCTTTGTCATACCTTGAAACCTCTAAAAGAAATCATCTTTGAAGTTGGCACAACTATAGTAGCTCACCTTGGTTGCAGACTTCGACCACATGTACCAATTATATGCATGGCCTTCAAGTTGCATATAAGCATACTTTATTTTTTCTTCGTTGAAGTGTATGTTATGTGTTTCAAAGAATTCTTTTAGCTTGTTGATCCAAGCCACAATCTGCTTTTCATCTCCATCAAATTTGGGCAACTCTAGTTTTAATCTCATTGGGTATCCGAACATTGGTTGAGTTGAATAGGGTGATGGTTGGTTGACATTAACAATTGGTAAGCCATAGGAAACTTGCTTGTTTGTATGTTAGCTGCACTCATATGGTTAGGTTGTGGGGGAGTGGTGGTAGAGGTGGTTGAAATGTTGGGTTGTGCCCAAGAGAGGAATGATGCATAACTAAGATTCAAATAACATCCAAATAACCCCTCCATGTGTGAATAATTACCAAGCGAAGTAGGGCGCTCAAGCTATTAACCTCCAAGGTAATAAAATGGGTTAATTTAATCACTGAATTGTGAAATCAATCTCAACATGTGTGCACAAAGGTTAATGTTCTAATAAAACCACAGTCCAACCTCCCAACAGTGCACGCTCCAACAAGTGTTGTACTGTGAAAATAAGATGTATTTCCTAGCAAAAACCACCATGATAACAACACAATTATAAAATAGAAGCTCCACCTAGTTTTGAACCTAAGGCGTACCACCAATGTACTATAGCATAATAAAACCTCATCAAACCTTCGAAAAGGGATTGGTCACCAAAGATGTATGTAGTACCCAGTCTAACTCCAATTTACGAAAAAGTACATCCGCAAGGGTACTAACACCGTCAAACACATTCCACCTAGGTAATGTCCTAGCAAATGTTACAATGTTACAATGTCAAGTCATATCACCTAGGGAAACCCCACCAAGGCAAAGTGCACTACCACAACACATCCATTGTCTAAACACATCAACACCATAAAAGATGGGGATGATAGAAATGCTAACCCATCCAATCATCAAGTATGTCCTCACCACATATCAACACAAGAGGACCATGTAGAATACCCCTCCTAGTGATAACCAACATCATTACATCAACACACCATGCAAAAGTCACTAGGAAACCCCAACAATGTCATGAAACATCTACTTCCTAACACCATCATCTAACCCGTTGGGGGCTAGAACCATCGTCCATATCCAAGATAAGCATATTGACACCACCAAAATGAAATTGAATGCTCCACAACCATCAAATACGCGACCAAGGGGTGATAAAAAAGGCAAGCACATGTGAGAAGACCACCAAATCAATAAGCACATATATCCAACCAAGGAGAAGAGAGACTCCCACAACCAAAGACCTCCATCAAATAATCCAATTGCATGAAGAGAAGGAGCTCAATGAAGATGAATCCCCCCATGTCAGTCCAAAAGCTCTAAGGAACCAACAACAAATATCCATCAATGTGATGAAATTCACAATGTGGAATGTCATACAATATGATGTGTTACAGTGCCTACAATGAATGCTAGGACTTCCTTGGATCCAAAGAATAGGTGGATTCAAAGACTTCATAATGTGTGGTCCTTGCATATTTCATACAAGTTGCCTAGTTTTGCTTGGCTTGTTATTTATCATGGACTACCATCAAAGGCCTCGTTATGCTCAATGTCTTGTTTGTGGCTACTTGGAAACTATTAAGCATGTTTTGTGGGAGTGAAAAATAGCCAGAAGCTGTCTGCACAAGGTCCAACAACATGTTCCTGCTATCGTCTAGGGAAACATTCACTGGAGAACTTCTTTACTAGGGGACTCGAAATAGTCGGTTCTATTAGTATTTATGGGGCTTTGCATTGTGTTTTGGTATCTGCTATGTTTTCGATTCGGAAAATGAGATTTAAGTATATCTTGGAAAACTGTGGAAGCTTTGTGTAATGTCCCCAATTTTGGTTGTTGCTATGTTATAGAGTGGGATGCTTGCTAGAGTAGCTAGATGGGGTTGACAACGAGTTTCAGAGATATTGAGGGGTTTTATTGGGCCCTACTTGCATTGTTCATCATATTTCATCATCATGATCCATTCCGCACAACTTGACTTTGGTTCTGTTGCATTCTGACGATTTCCCTAATTTTGAGTTATTATGGGTCATATTTTAATTAAATTCACTAAGAAGGTCATATTGGGCATATTACTTGGAGAAACCTCTTAGTGTAATAGCTCATGGGAATCGGGAGGAAGAGCGCTACATGATAAGATGATGAGAAGTGACTTTCAGTGGCCGGAGAAGCCATAAGGATGGATAGATCACTTTTTAGAGGTAAAATGGTTAATTAATTAATAAAGTGATTTAATTAAGGAATAATAAAATAAAGTAAAATTCACTTGGAGAGAAAAGGTGAACAGGGGGGATAAAAGTGAGATGGGGGCCTCTATTCTCTCATTTTGATGTCTGGCTTCTTATTAGAGAGCCCATGCACTTGGGGGTTTTGAGGGTTTTGACTAAATAAACCCTAGAGATCAGCTTGGTGGTGAAAGATCCCAACCAACCTGGTCCAAGCTTGGTCACGGAGGTGAAAGATTCCTCCCTCACCATTCTACATCAGTCACCATTCAGTTACATGGGCACCTGTGGGGGCAAGGCGTATTGTTGGAGGTTTTCTGCAGAGCTAGGGCGCACTGTTCATGAGAGGAGGGTTCGTGGGAGCTTGTAGACACTAGATCTGAGAGAGATCTCACTCTAGAAGCATTGGTTATCACCAGGGTGCCTTTTCTCACTATTTGGTGGAGGGTTTACATGCCATATCCATCCATTCATCCAGTGGTGCGAGTTTCCCAGGAGGAGGGCGCATCTGTCTTTGGAGAAACATAGTTGGAGGGTACATATCTACAAGAAACTTCCAAGTGTTCACTTACCATGACCATACATCTTCAGATCTAAAGGTTTGTAGCTTCTCTTGGGAGTTTGGAGCTTGCATTTATTTATTTGTGGAGTTAGGTGAGTTTTCTCTTCAGGAGGGCGTATTGATCTCAGTAGGTCTAGTGATTTGGAGTGGGAGATCACTCTCAGCAGCTTGGAGATTCATTCTAAGGGTTTCCTATGCCTTGATCTACCTTTTAGCACTTGGTTTCAGTGGATTAGAGGCCATATCCTTGGAGGCCGATTTCTTGGCTTGCTACAGCCAGTGAGGGGCGCATTGTGCTAGGGAGGACATCACATATCGGCTAGGGACGAGTTGGATCTTCTATATCTTGGGTGATCAGCTTGGGGAGGCTTTTGGAAGCCTATATCTTCATCTCTCTATTGTATCTTGGAGGCATTATCAGCCATACACTCTCTTCTCTTATATGTATTCCAGATCTGCTCCATTTTGTATGAAGTCAGCTACTATTATGAATAATATCAGATCTGAGGTATTTGTGCTATTTACTTGAGTTACTTCTATTGTATTCGTTGTGTATATGTTATTTGCTACAGTGCTATCTTTACTTGCTGCAAACACACAATAAAACCACCATTATAAACCCCAGCGCAACTCAAGAGATTAAAATCAGCGAAGTGTTTGGCAAAATACCACATCCGGAAAACACATAAAACCAATAAATATTAAAAACCTCAATGTTCCAATCAGATCTGGTTGGGAACATTACATTTTGTGCCGTCTGCCCTTCAGACCCGGTGGGAAAATGTCTGCTTCGAGCTATTAGCCAAAGGCTTTTTGTTGACTAGAGATGCTAAAAATGTTGATGTGCATGCCTAGTTTGACCGGATCTCAATACTTGTACAGCTGAGAAAGAGGTTACACTGAGTGTACATACTTCCTTTGTTTTTGTTTTGTACATATTTGATATGTTAATATAAGAGGTATTACCTCAAAATTTGCCTTTCCCAAATCTACCATCTCATTGCCCCTTTCACATCATCTTCCATGAAGACCATTTCCTCTATACTGATTTCTGGTGGTCTTTTTCTCTCAACAAGACTTTTGTACAGTCTTTTGGTGTGAATCAGCCTTTGTTTCCCCCTGACATCATTTTATTGCACACTTTTTTCCCCTTATAGCTCCTTCTAGAATGACTTCGGTTTCTACCTTGCCAGCTGTAGTAGCTCCTGTCTGTTTTTCATGAACTTGCTTGTCTGAAGCTTTACTACTTTCCTGTAGATCTTGAGGTTCTTGTTACTTTTATGCTCTCTATAATTTTTCCTGCTTTTTTTGCATTGATTGTTGAACCAAGGGTTCACAAAATCTGTTCGAGGTTCTTCTTTCTCCTCTTGGTACTTTAGGCTTGTAAGTGAAAGGAAAAATTGAATGGCCTTGATAAACTCATTACATCTATCACTTGTATTCATTCCTGGACTCATAAATGCCGACTCTTTGGTGATTTTCTCAATCTCCTTAAATATTTCTTCATTCCACTTGCGGATTTTTATCCTTCTTTCAGATATTTTCTGTTTTGTCTCTCTGCTTACTTTTCATAAGCTCCTTTTGCCACCTAAATTCCACACACAGGGGTTATGTTGCCAAGTCAGTTCTTCATGGTATTTGCAGATTGAGAAGTTTAAGAGTTGATCTATATTATTATTGCAGGCTGAAGTATGTCGTACTCTATCACACTTTGCCCATTGTGTGTGAAGCAGGCAGCTTCTCCTGAGTCCAGTAATTGAGCTGTTCTGTTGCATATGACTAAATTATTAGCATTGCACACATGCAAAATCTCCTCTTCGAAGTGTAATTTCATTGTCTGTATCTGCACACACACAGAGAGAGAGAGAGAGAGAGAGAGAGAGAGAGAGAGAGAGAGAGAGAGAGGGGGGTGGGGGGCATATAATAGATTAAATTATACATAATAGTATATATTAATCTTTAAATAATATTATATATCATCTAAAAATAGTATATTATATTATATCATATTTTTTATTGTATTATGTATCATATGCATGATGAATGAAGTTTATGTGAATATGTTTTATTTCATATTGGCCAAGTTATGCATTTTATGTTAAGTGGTTTTCTTTACAGCATTCACTGCAAGAAGAAAGGTGAAGCTCTACCTACACTAAGATGCAGAATCGCCATGCAGCAATTAGAACAGGACATGTAAACCTCCATATAACTTCAAGAGAATGAAAAGGAAACAACAGTAATCAAAACATCTAAACCTTCATACAATGTCAAGAGAATGAGAAGGAAACATTACTTACCTAATGACTGCTTAAGAGGCCTGTTACGAAGGATTACATTTATCAGTAAAGATATAGACTCATTTTGATTTGCTATAAAGAAAATATGTTCTCATCTAGAGTATTCTTGCCTGATGGCATTTGTTTTTTATATGTAGGTTTTGGAAAGTGATGATGCTCTGACTGCCCTCTTGCTGGAGGACTCGGAGAATCCCACAACATCATCTGGGTATGATAGTTGAAGGTTTTGCACTATTTCAAATTCTTGATATGGATGTACTCTCAATAGTACCTACGAATTACACGAAAACATGAGAGGGAAAGTTATCGGGATAAGAGCTGTAAATTTGAAGAGTGTTTAACATTATGATAATTCCATCAAATCCTTTTTTCCAAAAGCATGTGTTCAGTATACATAAATATTAAGTCTTCGGATATGACTATTTGTCACATATACACTATATATTTTAAGTGTTTATGATGCATGTTTGATGCAAAAGATTAGGTTTCAATGTTTTCTCTGATACCAAAAATGCATTTGTGAACTTCTTGTGAGGTGAGGGCAGGACTGGATCACAACCAGAGCAAGATCAGGGTCGGGATAAACTTCGTCGGGCAGCTGCAGACATCATACTGACATATCAACGCCAGGTGGATGGCCAATTCTGATTAGAAAATGTTTCATTGTTTCACTTGTGATATAGTTAACTTGTTGAAGTGGCACACGCATGTACGAAATTTTACATGAGCACTTGCACTATAGTATGTGAGTGATCTAAAGCTAGATCATTTTATGATATTTTGTCTAGATAGTTTGATTTTATTGCTTTATGGTAACAGACGAACCGAATTATCAATCAGTGAACTGCTTATCAGTACTTCATTTAGAAATGGGATGCTACTTTGGCTATGCTTAATTAGCAGTGCTGCAAATCTAATGCTGCCAGAATACTTCAAGTGCAGTTGTAAAAAATGTAACAAGCGTATTAGAAAATATTCTATATTTGAAAAATGCTAGTGGAATTGTAACAATGTTTGTTATTGTGAAAGATACTGAATATATGGTTTTAGATTTTAATTATCTGCTTCTTCTGTTGGATTTTATGTTAGCTTTTGGAGTTACTTCAAAAGTGTTTTCACCAATCTAGGAGACTGCTAGGTCCTTTAGTCCCTTGGATATGCATGATTGACATATGGTGGCTCAGTTTGGGTGGATACTTGACCTTGGATAGAGTGCTGGGATGGCACACTTACCTAGTAGGTTGTTATCCTTATCAGTATGATGGCTAGTCCATTGGTGCAGACAATCGTGGATTCGGTTGCTTGATTAGGAGAGATACCTGTTATCGCACAGTTTGTAGTAAGGATAAAAGGTAGATGTGAAGAGGCAAACTGGGGTAACTGGAACCAATCCCACCCAATGTCACCTCGATAGGATGGTTCTTTCTGTTTAGGGAGGTAAGGCCCAGGGGTGACATCCCCGGTGACTTGGGGTTTTGAGAAGGCAAAGGTTTGTAAGACAAAGGTAAATTCCCCCCCTCACAAGTCACCACCGAGCAGATAGTCCGGCTTGTTATCGCGCGGTTTGTAGGAAAGGTCTAAAGAGCTTGAGTCAGGGCTTGAAACCGGCGTAACAGGAGCTTCCCCACCCACTGTCACCTCAATGGGGAGCTCTTTCTATTTAGGATGACTAGTCCAAGGGAGACGTCCCTAAGCAATCTAGGTTAAAGAAGGGCTAAAGGTAATGGACCAAGTCAAAGAAGTTCCCTTTCACAGATTGCTGCCCAAGATGAGAAAGTCAAAGAGAACAATCCACTGATGATGCACCTGTTTGCGAGACAAAACAAATACAACTAGAATATGTGCTTGCAGTGGGTTAGTACTTCATAGGTATTAAAGACTATCTTCAATATATATATATATATATATGAGCGAATGATCAAATGCTATTATTGACGAAGTCAATGATGGCTTAAACAAAGACAAATGGCTTAGGTCACTTCTTCAATAAAGCAATAGAGATAAAAGCATCCAACGTTCACAATTAAATCCTTGTATTATATCATTAATGCAATAAACATTTCAAATCAGCTCATATAGATAAATTTGCTGCGTCACCTATATTGTTGCTGCAGAAGGAGTGACGTCAAGCACAAATTTAGGTCAAAATTGAGACAATTGAGTGGAACGTTTTAGCAAATCAGCTTACAAATGCAACTAACAACTCAATGTCTGATCAAGATAGGTGAAAAGTGTCACAACGTTGCATGCATAAACAAGAGATCAAAGCACATGACGTCACCTATGTAAGTTTTGTTGTCTGTAGGTTAGCTAGCCAAGGAGTGACGTTTTGACAAATTCAACCAGCAAAATGCAAATAAAACTCCACGGCTATGAAGAGATAACAAGGCCGCACCTTTCTATCCAAGCAAAAGTTTAATTAAGGCCAAACGTTATCAGCTTTAGGTTAGTTCAAAAAACTAGCTAGGGTTAGACGCTAGGTTAGTTAGGGTTGCAATTTAGAGGTAGTTTGAAAGAATTTAAGGCATAACAAGCTCAAGCAAGAGTTTCTAGACTAGTGCCTTGGGTTTATGGAGTTAATTTGAAGTGAGACTAGTGGTTTAGGAAGGACTCAAACTTAAGGACAAGAGAGCTAGGGTTTGATGGTGTTGCTATGGCAAGGCCACCAACCCTAAACCCTAAGAAGGAAAGACTTACCTAGGTGTAGCTAAGGCTAGGCCTAGAGCTTGTTCTTCTCTCCTTAAGACTTGTTTGACAAAACGGCTAGCTTAGAAGCACAAATCTAGGGCTGAAAAGTGTTGCTTCATACAAGGCTTTTCAAAACCCTAGAAGTAAACCCTAGGTGTAAACTAAATTAGGCCTAGGACAACTTCTTTCTTCAATTTGTGCTTAAAACTAACTCAAGATAAGAGGGAATCTAGTGTAGCTATGGCTAGGCTAAAATTCCTTCAAATCAAATGGCTATAAGCTCTATTCATGGGGACATGAAGCCTCAACCTACTTGTGTGTAGGCTCCCTAGGGTTTCAAGGATTAAGCTAATAACAACAAGATAACAATAAATGCAAATATTAAATCAACAACCATTCATTCAAGAAGTTTTGATGAAAAACACTTACAAGATCATGAAGAAAGCATAATCCACATCCTAGTTGTAAACCTTCCAATGAATAAAAGCACCACTTGCCAAACAATAGCCTTCCAAGAAGTTGCGCCTCACTCCAAAGAGATAGAAAAATCCAAGACAAGAAAAGACTAGAAATGTATCTCTCAATGAGAGCAAGTTGTCTTATGATAAAATGAGGAGAAAACGTCCTCAATATATATGATCTCTTGACCTTTAATTTACAAAATAGGTCAATAAAATAGCCGACAAGGCTAACATTACATTATTCAATTATTTGTCACTTTTACATGCTAAAATGCCAAAATGAGCTAATAATGAAGGCGTCAAGCCCCTTTAGGGGAGACGTTGGCCCCTTCAGGGCATAATAGCCATCCAATGAGCAAAACGTTGCCCCTCCTGGGGCTCCAACAACCTGTCACATGTGCCAATCAAGCCTAACACGCTGCCACATGCCCTAGAAGTCGTCCATCCTGCCCTGGTGGCGTCCTGATCAACTAGGTCAACGTCCCATCTGTAAGGGGCTGATCCCCATAGGCTAGGTCTTTGCCAAAACGTCCCAATGAGGGCGTCCTTCTTCTTCTCTGTGCATGGGCTCGTCACAAAAATGTCCTGCCTCTGCCATCCCAACGTCCATCTAATGGGCTCTTCAGCCCCATGGAGGTTCGAACTAATCATCTCCCCATGTGTACCGATCCTCTGGTACCTGTCCGCCGGGCATGGTCCTGCACATCAAAAACTACGCCCTCCAGGGGCTCATCAGTCCTAGACATCATAGCAATGTAAATCACATTTCATCATTAAAATTATCAAATATATGCATAACATCCCTAACAAATCTTCTAAGAGCTCAAAGATATTACACAGACCCACTATACAAAGCCAAGAAGACCAAAAGGGCAACCTATTGGGTTAATACCCACAAGAAATGGAAAGTTTCCGCAAAGGGTCATTCAAACCATGTATAATGAGATGATGTGGCTTTTAGGGATGTCTAGTCATAGTCAGACCTAGGGCTGGTGTCGTCTGTGGGTGCCTTTGTAGGAGGCGAGCTGTACCCGTCATGGATGCATTTTTTCCAAGCCCTTATTGCCTTATCTTTCTTTATTTGCATTTTTTACTACAAGCCTTGACGAAGAGGACACTGCCTTGGCTTGGTGGCCAGAGCTGACAGCGTTACCCACTAGTATCTTCGCAGAAATGAGAGGGCTGGCTCGTGATAAGACCCCCCTTCCTTTGGCCATGCAACCAAAGGTCACTGCCCTGGTTTGGTGGCCAGATGGTGGCAATGTCATACCGCTAAATACCTATGAACATAATGGGCCAGCTCGTGATGAGACCTCCCATCCTCTTGGTTAGGTCTTGCATTTATTTATTTATCATTTTCTTAGGGTCCCTTAGTTTCTTATCGAGAGGCTTTTTATTGCCTTCTCGGGGATCCCCTGGGCGA
>JASDQU010242994.1:0-58917 GCA_032191745.1 Picea mariana
GAATACATTGATCTACCTATGTGCGGGTTAGGACCTTAACATATTTATAGTTTCTATTGCTTCAATCCTCTTAGGATCAATCCCGATCCCATCCTTAGATATGATATTCCCCAGAAGCTTACCTTCCCGCATAGAGAAATGTGATTTCTTTGGGTTCAAAGACAAACCATACCTGCGGCATTTTTCGAAAGTCTGTTTTAGATGGATCAAATGTTCTTCATCGGTTTTAGAGAGAACCGTCAAATCGTCAAGGTAGATGACTATGAACTTGTCTCTTTCTCCTACGAAATCAATGTCCATAGCGCGCTGGAATGTAGCTCCTACATTCATCAAACCAAACGGCATTTTTTCATACATGAACGTACCCCATGGCATGGTGAAAGCAGTTTTTTCTCTGTCTTGCTTGTTCATGGTGATTTGGTTATACCTAGAGAACCCATATATCATAGACATTCGATTTACTCCGACTACCTTTTCTAGGACGTGGTCCATTTTGGGGAGCGGATAATTATCCTTCAGAGAATACTTATTCAAATTTCGGAAATCCACACACAGTCTGATTTCTCCATTCTTTTTTCTGACCGGGACCAAATTTGCCACCCAATCTGAGTACCTCAGAGGTACGATTATTTTAACATTTAAAAGCTTCTTAACTTCCTTTTCAATCACGGGCAACAAGATGGGGTTAATTTGCCTAAGCTTTTTCCTAAACGGCTTGACCCCGGGCTTCAAGGGTATCTTGTGCTCAATTATGGAAGTGTCATATGTTCTAAGCTCATCATAGGACCAGGCGAAGACATCTTTGTACTGTCTGAGTAGGTCTCTGTACTAGACTTTTACTTTGGGAGGGAGGAACTTAGATATCTTTACTATCCTAGATTCTTTCTCAGTTCCTATATCGCAGTCCTCCACTTCTTCTGGTTGGGGCTGCAAAGTGGATTTCACGTATATGTCATTCTGATCGAAAATTCTTTCTAAAGGAATTAAGCCTTTCAAAATTTGGTTTCTTTTAAGGACCAACATATGATGATCTGCTATTTTTTCTCGGAAGGTTTCAGGATCTTCCCCTTCTTGCATAATCCACATCGAGTCGTTTTGATTCTCTTGGTCTGGATGAGTTTCGGAGAACTCACCTATTGCTGCAAGAAATTTCTTGATTTGTTCATCATATTCGAAGACCTGCCAGTGTCGGATATTGTCTGGTATAGAAGGTTTGTATCTGATTTCAATGTGATATTTCAGTTTGAGGGTCGTGGGAGGAGAAAAGGTTGAAGCTTCCTTGGCCAATGTTTCATCATGCAGATTCTCTGCGCAAGGGATAAAATGGACCTTTACAGATGAGAAAAAGTTTTCCATCAAATCCCAAGCACAATTTCTGTATGTTCTTAGTCTGGGATGCTTGGCTAGGTATTGTCGATTTATTTGTTTAACTATTAGCTCTGCGTCACCATAAACTTCCAGGTTATTTATATTTATCCTTTTTCACACCCTCTAATCCTAAAATCAATGCTTCATATTCGCATACGTTATTAGTGTAATCTATGTCCCACTGCAGTCGGTAAGAGAAAGGAACAATGAATTTACCTTTGGGAGCCACTAAGAGCACTCCCACACCTGCCCCTTCAGAACATAAGGCACCATCGAAATACATTTTCCAAACTCCGGTATTACACAGATCTTTTTTCAAATGACTTGTCTCTTCCTACTTCATATCGAGTTCCTCTGGACACCCATCCAAGTCATCATCAAAGGACAAAATGCAATTCCCCAGATCTTGGTCCGCAACGTAAATGGGAAAATTATTTGGATTTTGAGGGTCACTGACTGTATACGCTAATCTTGTTTCTCTGTACAACCGAGTGAACTGACCACCGAGCACAGGGATTGTGGCATATGTCATGTCTAACTATAGAGAACCCCCCAACTTGGCTCCCCATGATCTAGATAGAAGCATGCCATATTTGGGGGGAATATCTGCGATAACCACATCCATCAGGATACTTTTGACCGGGACCTGAGCCAGGGTAGCTACCAGATCTTTTATCATCCCCATACATTTAACCTTTCTCGAATCGAAAGAGTACAAATTTCCATAAGGTCTTGTAATCTGGAGACCCAACTTGTCCATTATAATCTTGGGCATAACATTATGAGAAGCCCCTGAGTCTAACATACAATTATGCAGCAACTGATCATATACATTCAGAGTGATATAAAAGGGAGCGATGTTGTCTTTGGACCCTTCAAAATGAGGACCAAAGGTGATGTTAGGTCTGTCATCTCCCAGGTTTATAAAATCAGAATGAATTTCTTGCTCATAGACACCCATCGCTTTGGCAATTTGCTTCCGATAAGCGATATTTTTTGCTAATTCTACCAAAGGAATCGGTATCTTAATTTTGTTTAACTCATTTTCAAAACTGAAAGATGTGTTTACCTTGTCCGTTTCTTTGGTTGAGACTTCTGAATTTTTTCTTTCTGACTTACTTATCTGGATCGCTTTATCACTCATGATCCTAGTTGAAGACGTAACTTTATATACTGGTTCTGTTTCTTGTGTTTGAGTTTCAACTTTTTTCACCTTGGGCTCTTGAGTGCTTGCTACCTTGGTTTTTTTACTGGGTAACAAGGTCTCTTCAGAAGGAGGTTCATCAGCTTGACCTCTTTGAAGGATTTTCTTAGGTTCACTCATTGAGGTGGGTTTACTCTTAGATCTTAAGTTGTATTTTGGTTGAATCTCGGCCATTATCATCTCTGTTTCTGGTTGAGATACACAGAGATCAGTGTGATCGCCTTCTTCATCCTTATTAGATGGTTGTGGGGTGTTCAAAGATTTTTCATAATATTCACGAGTCAGATACGGCTGCGAACATTCATCACCGAAATTCGTGACTTCATCCTCCGAATCTCCGAAATCTTGAAGGTCGTTTGCTCCTATAAATTTTTCGTTCTTTAGTGGAGCTTGTATTTTTTGATCCTCGTTTTTTATTTGTCTCTATTGATTCGGGGGATTTGGGTTTCTCCTGAAGTCTTTTTTAGTAGAAGAATCAGCTTTAACCTAGTCCAACTCCATCTTAGAGATTTTGTTGGACAGTTCTTTAATTACTCGGGCCATCTCATCTACTCTGTCATCAGTGTATCTATTGGACCCTGAAGGACCCGCTGGTTCCCTATAGCGTCCATTTTCACGGTTGACTGTTTCTACTTTAGCCTTTAATTTACCTAAAGCCATCATATTAGATTCTATTTCGACAGCATCGTCTTGCATTCTATTTAGGGTGGCTCCTCGTATTTCTCGCAAAAGTAGTGCGAAATCGGGTTCAAAAGCTCCCGCGAAGGTTACTTTGGCTGAAGTTTCAAAGGGTTTAACTGCAGTTGGAATCTTATTATACAGTTTGTTGAATCTCAGAATAAATTCCATGACTATTTCTAAGTTCTTTTTCTTTAGGGACCCAAACTCGGTGAGGTAATATAAGTGATCTTTTCGCTCTCCCCATTGTCTGAGGAAAGCATCTTCCAAAGCGTCATATGTCAGGATAGAAGCTGTGGGGAGGCTCCGAAACCAAGTTCGGACCTGTCCTTCAAAGGTCTAGACAAGGAGTCTTAAATAGACATCTTCGTGCTCAATACCACAGATGTTTGTGAATTGATCGAAAAAATTTATATGCTCGCCTGTGGTTAGATCTCCCTCCCCAATGAACTTAGGAATATTTTTGATGTAATTTTCAGGGAGATCATGAAGGGGGAAGTGTAAAACCAGGGGAGCGTATCTTGCTGCTACTTTTGAGAATACTCTAGGAGGAGGGACATGCCCTTGACCTCCACCTCCTCCTCCAAGAGTACCTCCACCACCTCCTCTGGCGGCTGCCATCGATTTGGGTGTAGAAGATGAGTGTGTAACACACTCTTTGGAATCAGGTGAGACCGGGAAGTTCTGTCGAAGAAAAGCTGGTATGTCAACTGTCAACGAACTTTCTTGAGGACCTTGTCCCTTATGTATGGATGGGAAAGTCGGATGAATCTCACTCCTAACTTTAGAGCAGTTTGACGTCAGATCTTTGGTATCAAACAGAGGACTGTGTGAAGTAGAAGGTTCTGAATGGCATTTAGTCTTTAAAAATGAGTTTTTTGTCTTTAAAATTTTTTCGGGATCAGTAACAGGCGTAATTAGCTTACCATCTGGGTTCTGTCTGGTATTCCTTCTACCAAATGCCAGTTTATTTTTTTCGTGGAGTCGCCAAGTGAAAGATTAAAAAATCCTTAAAACTGTGTGTACTCTATGTTCACTATCAAAGAGTAACACTTTCAACGAAATAAATGTCGTTTTCCCAGGGAAAATATTTCGTAACTTCGCTCCCTGGCAACGGTGCCAGAAATATGTTGTTCCTGAGTCTGTAATTAAGGCTTAAAAGTACAGTGTCAAGGCATCCAAAAGTATATGAAAGATGAGTAATAAGGTAACTTTAACCTTCGGTAAAGGAAACTAGGGAAGATTTCTGCGTTGGCGTTGTCTAGCTTCCAACTGTTCCTAAGTAGTTATATCTTGTTCAATGGTTGCCCATGAACGTTCAAGTTCGTCCTGGTTATTAGTAGTTATGTTATCACTCCAGCAAACTCTCCTAGGATGTAAGTCGGAGATGCCTGGTAACTTACTCTTTTGGAAACTATTTTCTCAATAATGTGTTGGTGTTCTAGATCAAGATGAATATCTGAAACTCTGAGTTATATTCTCAAGACAGTCTTAACTATAATCATGCTACACAAGGCCTTCAAGAGATATTGTTAGATGGGTTTGAATAACAGGTGGATGAGAAAACTAATCAATCAACCAGAACATATATAAAACCATATATATATGATGGGTCAACAAACTAGCCAAGGATGCTTGTGATTCTTGCTTAGTAACCAAAAGTAAGATGACAGTTACCAGGGTCATTAAAGAGAGACAAAAGAATTAATTCTACTCATAAGCATAGAGATAGATAAAAGAAGGTCTGATAGTAACAAAGAAAGAAGCTTGCTGGCTGCTATATTAAAGAAAGTGTCTTGTTACAAAGCAGTAGCCTCAAGAACTCAAAATCGAACCCTTACTTAGACTGAATTCCCAGGCTTTATAGCCTTTACAAACAGTTTCCAGATCCTGAAAGAATGGATCTAATTTACTAAAAACAGAAAGTCAAACTATATTTACAAGAAATAAGGAAAGATCCTCAAAATGAGGTCAATCCCACATATGATGGTCTTCTAAGAATAGTAAAGTGCTGATGAAGTGTAATCTAGCCTCCCAAGGCTGTTGATTTAACCCTCTAAGAATGAAATTCGAGTTTGTTGAAGTGTGCAAAAAACCCTGATATTCTACCATTGAAAAGGGCACCAAAACTGATTGAAACTCTTCTTCTTTTCCTTATCTATCAAAAATCACCATTTGATCTGACCTGATAATTCATTCATCATTCATTTGAAAAGGATTCAAACCATTCGGACTCAAAAATTTCTGATCTGGGCAAAAATTCGCTCATTCTGGCAGTTACAGGCTTTCAGTGGTTAACTAGAAAGCTGCTGAGTGAATTATCTACCGAAATCCCTGTTTTCGGTGGTTAATGAACAATCGTCCTGTTCACCTAAACCACCGAAAGTCCTGTTTAGATAAACATTTAAAAAATGCAAAAATGCATTACGTCTTAGCTTCCAAACTCTTCAAGGGTGTTCTTTTGGGACCTCTTTGTTCTCTATTTGCTGCCTTGAAATCTGTAAATATTTCTTCTATACCTACAGTTTCAGCTGCATTTGCCTTTTTAGAGGTATCTTGGGTAGTCCATGGTGGAGACCGGATACTTTCATTATTGAATCTTTCAGAATTGACATGATTCTCATTTATCTGAGATCTGAAAACCTCTCTCACATAGTCTACATCTTGTATTCCTCTTTGGACCTTAATTTGGAATTTTTAAGAATACAAAATTCAAGCTACTATTCTATGAGAGTCTTCACAGGTGCTATTGCATTTTCAATTTTGGCTAATACAAAATGCAGCTCCAAAGAAAGTAGATGCATTTTCTCTGCTTCATAATCTTTAACAACATTCATTGAATGGCCTCCCACAAAGAAATCATTGAGAATGATGTCTTTGCCACTGTATTATTTTGGTCCTTACATCCCCATGTGTCCTGAAGTAGTGAATATAAATCCATTTCACAAGCTGCAAACAACTTTGAGACTAGATTTGTCTCCCTTTCATTTTTAACCTGGCCTCATATAGTTTGAGCTTTGTAAGAAAGATTGCTTAACTGATATGAAATATCCCCTCATTCTGAGCTAGTTCCTTTCATTCTGGAAGACCTCATTTGTGTTGTTTTGCCACCTTGTTCCTGAGATAGATACCAGTCGTTCACATTATGAACAAATACCATAAATAGAGGCTCATCTCGGAGCCTCTCAATGTACTCCTTCGTGTGGGGATCAATACATTGCAAGCTTTTGAAGAGTTCATTATTAATGCGTTCAAGAAATGGAACAATATTATCCCACACTCAACTTGTTCCCTGAAGATCCATTCCTTTATGAATCCCCTTCTCATCATGCTCTACTGAATCATCCATGAATACATTTGGGTGTTGAGACAAGAAATCCAACATGACAAGCATATTCCTGGACCACTTTCACCTCTCCCATAACAGCTGCACTTGGGGCAACAAAAACATCTCTGTGCAGACTTGGAGCTTTTCAAAGATGTTCATCAGTGTTTTGTGCCTCGATAATTTCTTTTGGAAGCCATGATTACCTTGAAAATGGCATCCGAAACGGTCGATCGCCTGCCCCGTCTCTCGAATCAAAAACCCTGCCATGTAGACAACTGTACACATTTCTTCCAAACAGGAATCGGCATGTGTATGTTAATATTAGGGTTTACATCAGACTATGCAGACCATGACATTTTTACCCTCAATAATTTGATCAACCCTCTGAGCTCCACGTAACCTGCAATCTGGCACTCTGAAGCTTGGCGTTATGAGATCTGATGATCAGAAAGATGTACGAAAAGCCACTTCTGCGCAATTTCATCTAATCCTGAAGCAATCGTATTATTTTTTCCAAGGATATGCTGGAGGTAATCATTCAATGCTGGACCTTGACAAAGAATCTCTTCATCTGAAGTTGTATTCATGAGTTGCACGATTCGCTGCTTGTAATATCCACAATAACTTCATGCTGATTCCCTCTTTAGGCCGAAAATCCAGAGCATTTAGCATCTCCAATAGAACATTCATAAGACCACGAGCATTCTGGATCTCTGTCAAGCTCAAACCCGGAAGATCAGAAGCAATGGATGATTGTGCTGCTTCACCACCATATCCTGGAAAATCATATGACTAGGAATATAGCACAATTGGATGGCTTTGTGAAGGAGTGTGAATTGGGGTAGAACTCTCTGCGTGCTGAGGAAATCTTACTCCTGCATGCACCAACTCATGGTAAGCAACATATTATTGAGGATATCTTCCACCTGATCTACCAAAAGCTTCTTGCCACTCATGTCTGAGACAGAAAACCCCTTCGTCTAATTTACAAGAGTGCCATAGTCGATTGATGTTTGCTTCACTGGAAAGGAAAAGGTGAAGCCAATCTCTCTTTGTTGAATATTGGGCATCTGCGCACTATTCAAACTTTTCAGGGCCCTTTCAGCTCCCGCATGGCTTACAAACTCCATAAAACCATAACCTTCTGATTGTCCGGTCTGTTTATTGCCAATAATCTTGACAGAAGCAACCTATTTTTATCCTTCCTGATTGAATGCTACGACAGAGCACCTATGGTTTTCCTCGTGGTATCTTTGCATGGATTCGAGTTGTTAAGTGCTTGTATTTCGCCTTGACATATGGGTGTAATTATCTCATAGCTTGGTGCACTGGATGCTAGGACTATGTGCTAGACTTGGGATTGAATACATTTGATATTCAAGCTTAGAGCCTTGCATATATAACATATATATTTCTTTTTCATACTATGAGATAATAAACATAAAAATAAAAAATGATGATACATTTTTTTTTTTATGTTTTATATTCTCTATAACATAGACATGAAAAGGAATAAATAACCTTATTTGTATCATGTATTGCAGGTCCGAAGGCATCCTAACAAAGGATTTATGAGCAGAGTAATCAGACAGGAGCTTGATGAGCACTATGAAGGTTTTGATACTGACCAAGAGTATCAAGAAGATGATAAATCATATGAAGGTTTTGATACTGACCAAGAGTATCAAGAAGACGATAAATCATATGAAGAATTGATAAATGCGATCAAAATAGCGGTGTGTTTTTGATTGCCAACAATTTCTAAGGATTATGTCAAAAAGGTTTAAGGCAATATGCGTTTGGTTCAATAGTCTGGGTTCAAGATTAGGCTGTGTGGCTGCAGGGACAGTCATGGAGGAACAATAAGAATAGGAAAGGATTTAAAGGAAGATTAAATGTTGTCTCGATTTGGTCTAAATAAAGAGAATTTTACGTTTTTTAGGAATAAAATAAGAATGCAAATTGAAGGCTCTTTCTCGTAACTGTATTATATTTTAATAAAAGGTGTGAGATGAGAGAAAAACATTTAGCTGCATATGATGCAAGGTTCCTGTCAAAGAGAAAAATCACATATAAACAGAAGAGGAAATTAGTAAGGAAATAACTGATATAGCAAAGAATACATATAGAATTCTGAAAGTGCAGATTGGTCTTACACTCGTTGATAGCTGGTGCAGAGGAAAGACAATAAACAATTGCAAAAAACCCCATTTATTTCTTTCTATGATATATTTATACAATTTTACAGATCAGTTAGAATCTCAACGGTTTCACAAATTTGGTTACAACCAAGAGGGGCGCAATCGCTCCCTTTCTCCTACTCTATTTTCAACTGGTGCCAGGTTCTCGTCTTCGCGAGGATTCGGTGCAGGCGATACATTTTTCCACAAACTGAGATATGAGCTATGAAGGTTCCACTTGACAGCTGGCCTCGACAAAGTAACATTCTCGGGATAACTGCTACAGTTTGTCCCCCATTTGTGCATCGACGATTTCAAGGGCACTTAGTTGTGCGCTGGGTTGGATTAAGTACTTGTCAACTTGAGCCATGTCCACCCTGTCCATCTGAGAGATATCGACTGAATCTCTCTCATCCTTCTCTTTCAGATCGAGTGAGATCTGTTCTACATTCATTTGCATTAATGTTTCTGCGTTGAATTCACTGTCCATACCCAACATCTCACCATATATAGCATTGAAGGCTTCTTCTAATGAATTGGTTACTTTTTGGGCTTGTTCCTTGCCTAGGGCAATGTTATGCTCCCAATCCTTCAACAAAATGTTACCTCTATTTTGTTCTGAGATGGTGAGTCCGGGAGAACCTACCAGAACTCTGTTGTTCATGGCTATTATCGCCTCCTGAAAGGCGACCTGATATGCTTCTACATTCCTTTCTCTGACAGTCAGGTTCTCAGAAATCTGATGCATCAACAGGCAATCCTCTCGAATCACTCCCACTTTGTCTAACAAACTCTGTTGTGCAGAAGAGATCTTGCTTCGAATCTCGATCGCACGGGATTTAAACCCCTCGACATCGATCACCCTGCTTTTAGTAACCTCTACCTAATCCTGCAGCTCTACGATCATAGTCCTCTATTGACCCGCCTGTATCCGACCATCTCAAATCACTAGATGTGCTTGCTCTAGCTTGGTTTTGAGCACTTCTATTTCATTTCTATCAGCTAGTCAAGCCAGTTCTATTTCCCCGCTCACCTTACCTTTAGCGTTTTCTATGGCCGAAGCTACTCTAGCTTCGAGAGTATTGATCAGGCGATTTTTTCTTTTGAGCTGGTTTTTCAACAATCCGACCGAAAATTGATTCGCCGAAGCATACGCTCCTAGCGTTCCTGCGATCTATGTGGCAAATTGTTCATTCTTTTTGTTCTTTCCATCGGTCATAACCTTGAAATTTTTAGCAGTCGATTCTCCCTCCTGGTAGAACTCCCTTTTCACCACTACTTTTCTCTTTTTGTCAAAAAAGAACTCGTTTGGAGCAAGTTCTTCTTCTCTGATAGGCCTCAGTTCCTCATTGAAAATCCATCCTTCTTCTATATTTCCTTGTGTCGACTGCAAGGGGGTGACAGAAGTGATGGGTTCCCCGATTTGTTTCGCTGCCTTTCCTGGGGTGACAACCAGGTCGTGTTTCTTTGGAGGTTTAGGGGTCTTCGTCTCAGTTTTCAGATTCTGTGCCTCCACTTCGGGCTTCTTCATTTGCTCCCCCTAGTCCTGGCTTTTTCCTGAGCCAGGAGATGCATATTTGGTGCCTTCATAATCCTTCGGTTCTGTCTCAGACATGCCCGGGCTCCCTCCTCGTAGTACAGTGGGAAGACCTCTTCGTCTGTGTTCCTGAAATCTCAAAACAGAGGCTGTGTCTTCGGGTGCTAAAGATTGGATCCGAGCTAGCACTTCCTCATAAGACCTCACCCCTTGGAAAATGTCATCCAGGGGTGAAAACTCATGTTCAAACCTTTTTAGCCCACAATTAGCTAAATGATTGCTCACGATTCTCTGGGGATCATGTTTTTTATACTCGATGGAGACCAAACTCAGGTCTTCCAAGGCTGCAGCCTCAGCTTTGGCATGCCCAAAATCTAATAAAGAATAAGAATTAAGCCAAACGGGAAAAAATGGCCACACCTTCTTTGAATATGCTTTGAGTTCTTTACTCACCCTGCCAATCACTGTTTTTCGGGAGATCTTGCGACAAGCCATCTTGTCGGGGATGAACAGTGGTAATGGAAGTGGGGGAACAGTAGCTTTGAACACTCTGAAATAGGAGAACTCTGCCTCCACGTACCAGTCCGTTATATCACTCAGATTTGCAGCAATGCTATCCGAGATGCGAGGTGGCGAGTGACCAAAAATGGTGATGTGCAGGGGCACCATCACCCAGTTGAAAATTTCGTAAATGAGTTTGTCCACTTTATTCTCCCACAGTTTGTCGTGATACTCATGTACAGGTTTTTCTTGGGCTGGATTCCAAGCCCAGTTCATCAAAGGGAATGGTGTCATGGAACATACCGCGTCCATGATATATGTAGACATGAAAAATGAGGACGGTCTCCCACTTGCCTTCTGCTCTCGATACTCTGTGACCCGGTTGGCCAAACTGTCTGAGAGTATCTTTGCCCAATTAAACGAGCAACCTTCTGTGACCTGAAACATGAGAGGCACCCACGTGATGTAGAAATGTGATGTGTCTTCTCTCCCAAATAGTTGGCATTTTATCATAGCCACATATTTATACTGTGGCTCCAAAGAAGCGATAGAATAAACGCCCTGGTCATTTGCTCTGAATTTTGCAGTGCGAAACCCAATCTTTGATCAAACTGTTCATGGTTTTGTCATACTAGATGCACTCCTTTTCTTTGAATCCCTCCAGGAATTCAGCATCATACGTGTATTCAGATGTTGTCGGGAGCTTATACATGGTTTGGATGTGCTCCGGTCTAAAAGTCCGGACCGTGACCCATTGGTCGTTCATGATAGTTCTGGTGGGTAGGTCTATGTGATCCAACGCCCATCGGATCATATCATAATATGGGAGAAACTGTGGTCTGGTTGCTACCCGGTGCATTCCGGATTGCACAACTATCTTGTATTTAGTGTTCAGGTCGTCCTTTTCATTGTCGTCGGAGTCTGAATAATTCACCAACTCAGATTGTAGAATATCTGAAACAAACGACTAGCTAGGGACCAAGCCGCCACTCCAAGGCGAAGTGTCAGAGACATTATCCGAGCCTTGCCCTGCATCCTCAACATTCGCCTTTGCTGCTTTCTGTGGAGCCATAGCTGAAGCTTGTGTTTTCGCCCTTCTACGGTAGAACTGCGTATAGATGCAAAAATTAGTTTACTCAGAAATGTCGAGCTCTGTGTGCTTATGAAAAAAATTTTCATTATAATAAAATGAAACTCCTGTATATATTTGAAAATTCTGTACTTTTCGAAATAAGTCTGTCAAATCGCAATTAGAAACAAATTTATTGCATAAAAATCTGATCTTATTATTCATGGATTTACTTTAATTCTCCATTAATGTCATCAATTTTTGGTGGTTTGACAGTCAGTCGAAGTAGGGAGAGAGATGGCTACCTTGGGAAATGTGCAAGCCTTGGGGCACGAGATATATCTTTCCCTATCTTAAATTATCAAATATTACCAAAACAAATCAATTTCTCGCCGTTTGCTACATCGTGGATTTTCTTTTAACCTTTTGAATCTCCAACTCACGAGATCGCGAGGGCTGACTTTATTTTAATTAAAGGTAATCATGATTTAAGGCATGATTAATTGCATAATCGTTTTACTCTCCGTATCGCGACTCGGAACTTCGAAGATAAATTTTTTGGAGACTAGTATTCCGAGTCACGAAACCGCGAGATGGCGATAATTAAGACTTAATTAAGAGTAAGAAAATCTTGTATTAGGTGATTAATTAATCATTCTATAATTACGTCGCGACTTCGTGAGTCGGAGTTTTAGATGCCATAATTTTCGAAAAGATAGTGCCGAGTGGCGAAACACCGAGAACCAATTTAACCATGGTTAGCTTTTTGCCTTTAATCCTTGACCAGGGTTATCCCAAAAGTACCTCGTGTTCTCGGCTCTTGGGGTTGTAAAAATAAAAACTTGGGTTCGATGAACGCCAAGGCGTGAAACTCCGACGACATCTAATCATGAGTTAAAATATTTTACTCTAGTTAAAGTCTTGGGCAAAAATTTGAAAACGACTTCGCCGTTTCGTGACTCGGGACATATGAACTCAAGGATTAAAGTGTCTGACTTGCGAGATCCTGAAATAAAACAAAAAGAGCGGATGTTCTTACAAAATTGGACTTGTTTTTGAAGGTAGAAAAATCATCGTTGCTTATTCGACAAGGTTGCAGAGTTTTCAAAGCTTCGGGGGGAAAAAAATCAAAAGGACATCTTTAAATTTCAAGTATCAAAAATTGAAAATTGTGAAGGGTAAAAATAAAACAAGGGCGGATCCAACAGATAGTATGGCGTGGAATGGATCAGCTTGATCCCGAATTTCTCACAAAACTGGGCTAACGGCTCAGCCCCAAAAGACGTTGTGTTATCAGTGACAATCTTACTTGGGCAGCCGAATCTCATGATGAGGTCTTCCGGGAATCCAATGATTACCTTGTGGAAAGCACTCCTGGTAGGGATAGCTTCAATCCACTTGGTAAATAAATCTGTAGCAGTCAGGATCCACCTGTGCCTCCCACTAGAAGCAGGGTGGATTTCTCCAATGATATCTAGGCCCCATTGCTGGAAAGGTCCTGAAACAACCACAGGATTTAAAGGCAAAGACTTGAGCTGTCATTTTCCTGCAATTCTTTGACATTTGATGTAGGATCTGACCCTTCTGCAGACATCAATGAATATGATGGGCCAGTAGTATCCGACCTTGAGAATTTTGTAGGCTATGGTTTTCCAGAAATGATGCCCTCCACATAGGCTATTGTGAAATTCAACCATGATCCTGTCAGCCTCTTGTGGATCTACACATTTCAAAATCAACCCTAGGGGATCTTTCCAATATAAAACTTGATCGATAAGGCAATATCTGACTGCTTTGAGCTTTAGATCTCTTGCCTTGTTTCTTTGCAAGCCGTCTGGAGGCCGCAACTCCTGCATAAAATATATGACATCCTTATACCAGGGACATCAAGCCAATGGGGATTCCTTTTGAGAGTCTATTTCAGACAGTTGATCCTGCTGAATTCTTGAGCATTCGTTGATGAAACTTACCCCCAAAGCTTGGCAATTTGCTTCAACCAACAACTTGGCTAAACCTTGACCTTTGATCAATTTGGTAGGCTTTATTTCCAGGTCAAACTCCAGGATCTTGGCTATCCACTTACTCCTCCTCCCGTATATGTCGGGCTGAATTAGAATGTCTTTAACAATAGCCGAGGGGACATATGCAATGATTTTTTACTGCAGGACATAGGTTCTAAAGGCTTTGAGAGCCTTTACCAGGGCACAGGCTTGCTTCTCCATAGTGTCATACCTGACTTTGGCATCCCTCAAAGCTCTACTAAAATACGCACTAGGCTACTCTAGCCTAGCCTCATTTGTCTATAATAAAATAGCAGACACTGTGTCAGGTAAGGCAAAGGAAAAAATAAGGAAATCCTTTGAGTAATCGAGACTGATAAGCACAGGAGCTTCAGTCAGGGCATTCTTTATTTTCTCAAAGGAATTTCGTGATTTGGAAGTCCACCTCACTTCATTTCCTTTCCTTAACATGGCTGTTATAAGTTTTACCTCCTCAGCAAAGTTAGAAACAAACCTCCTCAGAAAATTAATCTTACCAAGGAAAGATTGGACCTCCTTCCTAGATCTCTGGATTGATAAGGCTTGTATTTCCTCAACTCTGCTAGGATCGATCCTGAATCCTTCGGTTGATACTATGTGGCCTAGTAACTTTCCCTCCTGCATGGCGAATAGAAATTTCTTGGGATTTAATGAAATGCCAAAACACCTGCATTTCAGGAAAACCTTCCTGAGATGACAACTGTGTTCTTTATCAGATTTTGAAAATATTGTTATGTCATCCAGATAGATGATGACAAACTTATCCTTTTCCCCAATGAAAGCTATGTCCATGGCATGTTGAAACGTTTCCCCTGCATTCATCAATCCAAAAGGCATTTTGGCATACATGAATGTGCCCCATGGAGTGGTAAATGTCATCTTTTCCCTGTCCTTAGACAGAACAGATATTTGATTATAGCTAGAGAATCCATCGATCATGGACATCCTGGATGCTCCTATTACCCTCTGCAATATATGTTCCATATTTGGTAAGGGGTAGTTATCCTTCTGTGAGCTTCTATTTAGATTTCTGAAGTCTACACAGAGTCTAATTTCTCCATTCTTTTTCCTTACTGGTACCAAGTTGGCCACCCACTCTAAATATCTCAATGGTACAATGATCTAGGCCTTTAGCAACTTCTTCACTTCCCTCTCCATAATAGGCAGCAACATAGGATTGATCTGTCTTAGCTTCTGCCTAAATGGTTTTGATTCCTTTTTCAACGGGATTTTATGCTCGATGACAGAAGTGTCATATGTTTTGAGATCTCCATAGGTCCAGGTGAAAACATCAGCAAACTCCCTCAATAGTCTAGCATATTCATCCCTCTTCTCCGTTGTCAGGCTTCTTGACAATTTGACAAACTTGGGTTCATTCTCAGTGCCAATGTTTCCCTGAGTTGTATCAATGTCATCCTCTGAGATTTCCCCTTTTAATGACACATCATTTCTATCAAAAAGCCTTTCCAAAGGAACCAGACCCCTTGGAATATGATTGTTGGGCAGCTGCACAATGTTATGCTCTGCAATCTTATTTAGAAAATTACCCCCATCAATCTTTTCTTCAGAGACAGAGTCTTGGTCAATATGCATCTCTAAAAATTATTCAACAATCTCCAAGAATATTTTGACCTCAAGATCATCCTCAAACACCTTCCAATGTTTGACATTGTCAGGTATGGAGGGCTTGTATTTTACTTCTACATCGTATCTGAATTTGGGTGGCAAGGGCACTTTGAAATTGCTTGCTGATGTATCCAAGGAATCTGCCACTGTGTTTTTCTCTCTTGGGATGAAAGAAATGTTAAATGCTGAGAAGAAACTGTCAATTAGGTCCCATACCTCATTTCTGTAACTCCTGAGTCGAGGATGCTTAGCCTAATAATCATTTCTGATCTGTTGGAATACCAATTCTGCGTCTCCGAACACTACTACCTCCTGAATTCCCATTTCCTTTGCAGCTCTTAATCCTAGATTAAGAGCTTCATATTCTGCCACATAGTTAGTAGCTTCAAATTCTAGCTTGTATGAAAGAGACATGGTTTCCTGAGTAGGTGATACAAAAAATACCCCAACACCAGCACCTTCCCTGGAAGAGGCTCCATCAAAAAACATTTTCCAGATGGGGGAGATGGGGGGAGAAAATTCATGACGAGTGGTGGGCTACTTTCTGAGTTTAAGAGGAGGCTCGGGAGCATGAGTTAGTTGTAGTAAACTGGAACCTAAATCAGTGTCCAAGGAAAAAATGGGATGGTTGGTAGGATTGGCTTCATCACTTATTATATAGGCCAATTGGGCTTCTCTGTATAGCCTCCTATGCTCTCCTCCAAACACTAGGATAGTAGCATAGGTTAGGTCCATCTGCAGAGTTCCCCCCAATATTTTTATCCAAGATCTCGATAACAATATATCGAACTTGGGGGGGACGTCAGCCACTACAACATCCATGACCACACTTTTCATGGGCAATTGAAATAAGGTCATGACCAGGTCTTTGATGACTCCTAGACATTGAACTCTCCTGGAGTCAAAAGAATAGAGGTCATGATAGGCTCGAGTGACCTCTAGTCCTAATTCTTCCATCATAGTTTTGGGCATGAGGTTGTGAGAAGCTCCTGAATCCATCAAATAGTTGTGCAGTACTTTGTCATGTATGTTTAAGGAAGTGTAGAAGGGAGGGGATGAATCATTCCTGTCTTCTACCATAGGACCTAGAATAACTGCACGCCTTTCATCTTGCAAATTGATGGAGTCTGAGGAAAGGCATGGGGATTCAGACTATAATAGCCCAAAGAAGCTCTTTTTGAAATCTTCATGTTTAATCAATTTGGTGAGGGGCACGAAGATCCTGATCTTTTGAATTTCATGCTCAAAATTAAAAGAAGATGTAAGCTTTGGGATTTCTCTTACTTCAGGAACATGACTCTAGACCATGGGAGAAAGGGGTTGAGCCTTCTTACCTTTGTTACTATCTGCTACTTCACTAGAAGATTTCTCTGTTCTAGGGAACTGTTCAGGAACATCAGGTGCTGTTATCCTTTTCTTGGACCTCAGGTTATACCTGCCTTGGCTGTTACTAGCTTTGTCTCCCTTTCTAAGTTCATTTAGCTGACTGTCCATGAGAGATTCCTCGTATGCTGATTGAGTGATATGAGGAAAAGGAGGAGTGTCTCCAAAGAAGTGGATTTCAGGATCAAGTCCATCTGTTTCCCCTTCTTCCTCATCGGCCACCAAATTATTTTGAAAAGGGGGCTGAATTTTTCTAGTCTTCTCTATCTCTTCCCCTCTGGTCTCTTTGCATAGTTGGGGGAGCAATATTGTTTAGCCTCCTAAACCCTCCTTTGTTTTCGGCATTGTGAGGATTTTTGTATGCTTTCCTTCCCTCCACCTTCATTCTCTCCATCTCTGCAGATAGAGACTCCACCATCTTGATCAGTTCATCCATTTGAGGGTGAGGCACCTAAGGGCCAGAAGTTGAGGCTTCAAATATTCCCTTTATCTTTTCTACGTTAGCCTTGTTTCTCAGTCTATCAGCTGCTAATACGTTAGATTCCACCTCTATGGATGCATATTACATCTGAGCTAAGGAGGTGTCTCTCCTTTCTCTCAATAGAAGAAAGAAATCAAGGCCAAATTCACTAGCATAAGAAATTTTGGCAGAGGCTTCTGAGGGCTTTATCTCAGCAGGAATCTTATTATACATCTTATTGAATCTTTTGGAGAAGTTAGAGACAGACTCTCCTTCCATCTTCTTCAAAGACCCGAACTCTGTCATGTAATACATGGAATCTTTCTTATCTCCCCACTGCCCCAGGAAAGCGCCATCTAGAGCTTCAATTCCAGCAATAGATCTAGGGGCCAATCCCCTAAACCATTTCCTCACCTCACCATCTAGGATTTGGATGAAGATTCTCATCCAGACATCCTCATTTACAATGTTTAGGTTGTCTGCATAACTATAGAAAGCAACCAGGTGCTCTTCCGCAGATATATCCTCTTCCCCAGTGAACTTGGGCATATATTTCAGGTAATCTCCAGGAGGGAGAGGATTCGCAGGTTGAGGTAGGACTAAGGGAGCATATCTGGTAGCTACTATGGTGTCCATTCTACTTAGAAGGGGATTAGAACCAACCATAGGAATATTAGGTGGAGAATAACTTGGAGGAGAAGGAGTTCGCGAAGGGGCTACTAGGAATGAGTCTCTAAGTGGAATGGGAAACAATAGGGGATTTACGGAGAAGGCCAATGGGCTTAAGTCAACATATGCTTATCTTCGTGCAGAAGTGGCAATAGTAACAAGAGGAGGAGTGGTAAAGATAGGAGTGGGGAAATATTCTATGGTCCTGGGTCTACGCCAAAGTAGAGCTTCAGGGGAGAGGGGAGTGATAAGGATTTCTCCCTCCAATCTTAGACCAGGAGGAGAAAACTCAGCAAGAACATTCCCAAAATTTAGGAAATGGGAAACCTCAGAAAAAGGTCTGTTAAGAAACTGAGGAGGAGAAAATGGATTTCCTACAGAAGGAGATGGAAGATTACCTGGTTCGATGGTGGAAGCTTCTCCTTCAGAGGCCTTTCCTTTTCTGAGAACCACCTCTGGATCAATTTTAGGTGTAGCTAGAGGTAGCTGTGGATGGGGCCGCGTGTGTCTGCCTCTGAAAGCCACAATTAACATGGTAGGTTCACCGCAGTGGAGTCATCACAATGGAGTTGCCAGGTGCACAGTAGCAATCTTCAAAGGCTCTGATACCTGATGCACCTTCAGAATCAGAGGCTCAATGTCGTTCAATCCCAGGGAAAATTTTCAACTTCGTCCCCAGCAACACCGCCAGAAATGTTAGCATCAGAAGTCACTCCTGGATTGCTTGTAGGAGCAGAGATCAACACCCATCAGTTTTATGTCATGATAGTTTTAATGGGTGATCAAATGAGTAGAGACTCAGGAAGATATCGCTCTAACTCAGGGACTAGGTATGGTATGTAAGGAACAAAGGAGGTCTTGATCTAACTTCAGTCAGTGAGTTGATTAAAAGATGAGTGGGTGGAAGACTTGGTGAGAGGAGTGAGAAAACTACCTCAGGCAACAGGCCTTTCAGCGGTTTGCAGAAGAAAAACTCTAAATGCAAGATCCTCTCGGTTCAGGGATTCGAAGAAATAAAAGGGGGACTTGACTGTATCCTCCAATTCCAAGTCATTCAACGCTAAGAAAATCACAGGGACTGATTAGAAACAATGCAACTGTTACAGTGATCCAACCTACATCATCCTATAACAATTACAACTCGACTAGATCCTCTAATTTCGAGCTTCTCTAACACAGTGTAAACAAAGACATGAAAGAAACTGACATCCATAAAGCAAGAAGTCTCAAGAGTCCATGCATAACCAGAATAACCAGTGCTTCATTAAAGTTTTACAACCGAGAGCCTTGCTCAACCTTCGATCCCCTTCAAAAAATGGCAAAAACACCCAAATATACTCCCTACAAAACCCTAGCAGTGAAAACAAGATATTGCAATAAAAGCATTACGTCTGCATGCTTTCTGACAATCTGCACATGCAAACTCTAGATGATTGCAATCAGACTCCTGACTGTCCCGCGGATGGATTGATGTGCTTCAGTCCTTTGCTAGACTTTCCATGTATGGTAGAGACAATGTCTAACCACCTCCAACAACTGCAATAACCACCCTCTTGGGATCAGGAATGGTTCTGGTCAACTCTGCCTTTTGGGGACATGGAGGTCTTCTCAAGGGGCCACCTGGACCAGCCGAATGGTTCACGGGATGAGAGGTGGAAGATGTGGCATGCTTGATGAGGAGGTTGTAGGTGCCATTATAGTGAAGGTGAGGCAGGGGCGAATGGGGTGCTTTTGTGTAAGTGATATGGGGACAGGAGACAGTGAATGGAGGAAGGTGTTGAGATGGAGGTGACTGGGTGAAAGGGAAACATGGTAGGTGGCAAGAGGGAGATGATATGAAAGGGGGGCCATGTGGCTGGTCATGGCAGGATACGTGTGTCCTGAGATGGGAAGGGTGTGCAAGAGGTCGACACGATAGGCGGGGGCCCCACCTCATTCTGAACCCCCCCCTTCTTATTAAAAGAAGAATGGAAAGAGGGTCCAGAAAGGCTTGAGAGCCACTGATCTGGGTGCCTCAATCTCCACCATTGGAAAGGTGCATGCCTGATTTCGGACCCCCCCCGTTAAAGGCAAAAAGTCGGGGGGGGGTCCAGAATTGCATAAGAGTCGTAGATTCACGCGAGTAGAACATGATCACCCAAAAGTGCCCATTCATTAAAATGACGCGCCCGCCCTCAAAACTTTGGGAAAGTGGGTTTTTTTGGATCTTTTTTCTTTGCCCAAGGGACGCTTCTTCAGGAGAGTACCCCCAGTCATAATTATGTGCTAACAGTTAGCACCATAGATGACCCTGCAGGCATTTGAAAAATGGGCCATTGACTTCGTGGGACCTATAAACCCACCAAGAAAGTGCATAGGAGCAAGTTATATTATCACTGCGACATAATACCTGACTAGATGGGCCGAAGCAAGAGTAGTCAAGGACTGTAGTGCAGCTACAACTGCATGTTTTATATTTGATGACATAATAATCAGGTTTGGATGCCCTAAGGCCCTTATGAGTGATCAAGGTACACATTTCATCAATAATATAGTTGAATCCCTGACTGAAGAGTTTGCAGTCCACCATCAGAAGAGTACACCTTACCATCCAAGAGTAAACAGAATGGTTGAAGAATTCAACAAGATCTTGGAGATAGCATTGACAAAGATTTACAATGTGAATAGGGATGACTGGGGTTTAAGAGTACCAACAATAGTCTAGGCTTATAGAACCACTTGAAAGAAATTAACAATGCATACCCCTTTCAAGTTGGTTTATGGTCTTGAAGCTGTTGTCCCAATGGAATACTTGGTACCAAGCTTAAGAATTTTTGCATTTATAGACATGTATGATACTGGCGTTGTTCATGAGAGGCTAGCATAGTTGGTCAAACTAGAAGAAGACAAATTCATTGCAAGCTTCCATCAACAAATTCAAAAGGAACGAGAAAAGGCCTACCATGACAGGCACATCAAGAAGAAGATATTCAGGCAAGGTGATATAGTGCTAGTATGTGACAGTAAGTTTATCAAACACCTTGGGAAGTTTAGAACGCATTGGCTTGGACCATATGAGATTTCCTATGTTACAGAAGGAGGAGTTGCGAAGATGAAGACATTGAAAGGAGACTGGAAGGAAGGATTGGTGAATGGGAGTCGGATGAAGTTGTACTATGACAACCAAATACCTTGTAGCTCTTAGTAGAATCAAGAAAACAAGGGTCTAGGTACCAGGTGCAGTTGAAACTAGGTACTAGACATAGAAAAGATAGTCTGCACAAGGATGGAAAGGAGGCATAAAGCATAAAGCAAGGGTTGCACTGCGTAGTCGAAAGTCGATGTAAAACAAGAGGATCAGAGCTCAAGTGCCTCAAGATGAGTCACAGGTGAGTGTTGAGGGCCTGTTGGCCCTTGGTTATGGAAGGAAGTGAAGAATAAGAAAGAAAAGGTAAAAAGAGAGCTTTGTGGGAGACACAATGACTGTCACTGGGTCGAAGTGATCAAAAGAAAAGAAAAGTTGGAGCGAAGTGCGGAAAAGAAAGCCATTGGATGAGGAGATCGAGGATGATAGATCAACAAGGAAGATAGACCGAGGATGAATCAAGAAGTGAAAAAAATCTAGCATTGGATGCTTTCGATCACCGCGAGATGAAGAAGGAAAGACAGGCTAGCAAAGCCCAGAAAAAGCGGGTCAAGTCGACCTAGGGTTTTGGTAATTAGGGTTTTAACACCTAGGTTTCAACCTAAGGCTGTTAGTAAGAGATTGTAATGTATAAATAGAGGACAAAACCTAGGTCGGGGTGGTATAATAATTGAGCCTTGTTATTGATCATTGTTCATTAGGATAATATTGTATTAAGGGTGAGAGAAGTGCTGAGAGAGAGAGCCTTCTGGTATTGTAAGATCTTCAACTGGGTGCGAAGGTCAAGTCCTACAACTGGGTGTGCAGGAAGGGGGAGAGAAAGAGATAAAGAGAGAGAGGATCTATGGGCCAAGAGCACAGATCATAACTATAAGATTTATCTTAATATATCATAAGAACAGTTCTATGGACGTAGCCCTAGAGAGAGGGTGAACCACGTACATCTGTTGTTGTGTGTGAGATTGATGCTTGAGCTCTGTCGATGTTATATTGTTATTCTTGATTGTATTAGATCATATCTATAGCTATGAAGGATAGATCTAGCTATTTGAATGATAGATACATGTTGTGTTGTTGTTGTAATAAGAACCACTTGATATTCCCCTGGTTGTAGACATCTCTGTCCTGCAACCCCCTCATAGTTTCTTCGGGTGAGACTGCATTTGCTTCGCAGGTGTTGCCGAAAGGGCCAGTAGCTAGGGCTTGTTGGTGTGCTCTTGGATCTGAAACCTAGGTCTGTGCCTGTGTCAACACCCTAATTAGGTCATATTCCAGTTCTAAAGATCAGGGACTTTAACCTTGGCGACTAGAAAAACTATGCGATGCTCGCGCCACAAAGGTACATGATGAATATTACTAGGAAGAAGCCCAATATAGTACCCCAGCTGTGGATTAAGGATCTCATGTGATCAATGATCCTGATCATGATGAAGATCCCTCACTCTGTCTGACATTAGGAGGTTAACGCTTGCGTTAAACGCTTCATGTTGTACTATCATGGAGGCTATCTTGGTTAGACAGACGCATCACTGTGGATCCGGTGCTAATCCACCTGATCACTAGATTGAGCATGCAGGGGTTGGACTCTCAATAGTTCTACCCAGGGAAGGTTGTAGATCACTCCCTAGCATAGCTTATAAAAGAAGACTATGATGATGTAGAGAAGGGGAAGTGAGGATACAAGGTAGCCTCCATCCGGGATGGCACAGTGTGCCTCACTTGTCAATTGATCGCTGGCAAGCTCATCAGAAAGAACTGGCCTACAAAATTCATGGGCTTCATCATGGACCTCGCAGGGAAGTGTGTAGAAGGAATCCAGCTGAATTTGGCAAGTTACCTCTTTAACGAGTTGGAAAAGGATGGAAAGAAGAGTACCTTATACCAGTCGAAGATGTAGAACTCTCTGATCCCAAAATCAAAGGAATTTCATTGGTCACCCAAGTCGAGCATTATGGACATCGCAGTGTGAAGAAGAAAAAGGAGGATGTCCAGAACACAGAAAGTGATGAGGAGGACAACGCATCAGAGGAATCTAGGCTTGATTCACCCACAGGAGGAGGAGGAGATGAAGTGAACCAAGAAGGAGGGGAAGAAGGAAAAAAATAAGGAAAAGTCGAAGCTACACCACTGAAGGATCCCCTCACCACAATAGAAGAATCACAGAAGAAGAAGGTTTCCCCAAGGAAAACTTCATCAAGAAAGAAGGCGTGTTCCAATAAGCCTCAGTCAAAGAATATGCTCATAGTGGATGACGTTAATCTCATCATTATATCCATAGAAGATTCTTTAGAGGATATCTTGCAACGACAGGCAACAAAGCAGGAGACGCTATATGAACAAATAGAGAAGAAGCTCAGAGAAATATAGTAAGCTATCCATTCGATCTATGCAGTACCTACTGCACCTTCTTCAGCGGAAAATGTAGAATTGGGGCATGATCCCACCCAATTACGTCGGTTAGGAGATGAAACAGAGGCCTGACTTCATCAAGTCCAAGAAGAAAAGGAGAAGGCTGCAAAATTTATGAAGCAAGAAAAGGAGGAGTCCCTAGATCAACTTCGAGTTGCGTAGAAGGAGAAAAATGAAATTTAGGCGAAGTTCAAGAAGAACAATGTGAAGATACAGGAAGAAAGAGACCAACTGCTCACAGAAAAGATTGCGATAAAAGAGGTAGTGACTAGAGAACTTTGCTCTGTGCCGGGCTTGGCACAAAAAGAATAATAACCTATCGAGATACAATTGGGGAAGCTTGCTAAGGCCATTCAACAGCTTCAAACAAGAGTAGCCAAGTTAGAGCTCCAAGAAGTACCTAGCACTCTGCAAGAAGTACGCGACCAAAGGGAGGAAGATGCCAGGAACATAGTAGAAAGAATCATAATGCTTGCCTCAGAGTGTAAGAAACTGAGCGCTTGAAGTGTGCAGACCTATGAGTGCCTTGAAGAAGACCCAGAGCTGAGGACACTGGAAGCAAAGCTTCAGGAGGTGAAGCAGTAGACATCCACCATGCAAGCACAAATGAAGCTTCTTCTTGCAGTCGATAAGATGAAGAGATCGCAGGAGAAGTGCACAGTTTAGTAGCATATTACTACTATATAGAGAAAATTCATGGAGGTGACACAAAGACTTCAGCCAGTGCAGGACAAAACCTGCAAAATTTTTGAATAGATTGAAGGCCAAGGCACACAACTAGACCAAGTAGTTGCAACAGTGGAACAACACCTGGAAGGGAATGTTATAGAACAAGTAATTTAGGATTTCGTTGAGCAGAAGGCTCTGGAAAAGTAGCAAGTCGAGGCATCTCGAGCTAAGATCGAGGCCTTTGAAGCAATGTTTCTCAAATCTGAGTGACTCGAGAAGAGTCGCAGGTGAGTGTTGGGGGCCTGTTGTACCTCGACCAAGTTTTGAGGAAACATTGGTCGTGTTTGACCCTTTTTGGGACTTCGACAGGCTGGTCAAATATGGAGCACCCAGGCAGAGCGGAGATCACAGGATCTCGCTTGTTTTGCGGGATTTTTGGTCTTTTAGGGTTTATGAAATGGGTTAAGGGATGTTGGCCCATGGGTTTACCCATGATTAGGGGATTTTGTAATGTATATATAAGTAGATAATCAATGTAAGAAAGAGTTCAGAGTAATTGTAATAGGCTTAGTGCATAACTAGTGGCTTTGTGGAAGAGGATGTGTTAAGACTTGCATAGCTAAATGAAAATGATTGTAAGAGGCTTTTTGCTAGTAAGGAGTTGGCTCTGTGCCTTGACCCAGTTTTGGGGAAGGTGGATATAGTGCACTGTGCACAGATCACCTGTCCAATGTGAAGCTTGGCTTTGTGGCTTTGTGCACATCAACAGAAGAATGTAAGGAGCTTGAAGACTAATAAAGAACAAGAGAAGAGGATTAGTGGACGTAGCCCCACACTGGGGTGAACCATGTATATCCTATGTTGATGTGAGTTTTGCGATGTTATTGATATTTCTTATGATGTTTATCTATTAGTTTATCGATCTTGTATATGATGGATAGATGTATGGGTGCTTAGTGCTATATTAATGGTAAATGAATGCTAGATATGATTTAATGTTATGTAGTACTTGATTTGTAAGTTTACTGCACCGATCTAGGGTTTAATATGCATTGTGAATGAGATTTAAGAAATAATGAATATTATTGACTAAGTGCTCTATTAAGTGTTGTAATCACAAATCTATGTCCCGGCTAGGTTGTAGACACTTGAGTCCTACAACCCCCCCTACCTCTACCTCGGGTGAGACTGCATCTTCTTCGTAGGTGTTGCCGAAAGGGCCGATAGTTAGGGTTTTTTTGGTGCATTGTTGAAGCATTGAACCCTAGGTTTTCCCCTGTGCCAACAAGGACACTACACAACCAACTCAAGTTTAGTAGAAACAGGCTATGGCAGTGCAGGGTACCACACCAAGTCCCAAATCATAGAAACTAGCTAGGAATAAGAGGCCAACTATGAAAATAGGAGGAGCGCACAAGAAAATGAAGGTGCAAAGAACGCCTTCAGAATATAATATCACGGATGATGATGGGGAGATGATAGCTCGCATGGTTCAGGATTGCATATCCAAGGATTTTGACAATGTTGCACACCACAGGGACATAATTCAAGAGGAGATGGCAGAAATGTGACAGTTCCTCAAGTAGCTTGGGGAAGTAGAACCAGCAAGCAACAACATGGGAACAAGGCCTCCAACACTATAGATAGAGGAAAAAGTGGAAGAAGAAGAGAGTGATCCAATCCATACAATACTACATCCAAACACAACATTCCACATCACAGCCATTATGTTGCATATGGACGAGATCGTGGAGAAAACACCCCTAAAATACTTATCTCAAATCCAACTGGTCTTGACGTGGATTCCATCCAGAGATCTACACAAGTTGCAGGTTATTGTAAACCACGAGGTATAGTCTCGTGCATGCAAAGACTTAGTTGAATTGCAGCAGGAAATAGAGAAGCGGGATGCACTGGAAATAGTCTATGAGCAGAGTAAGTTGGAGACCTAGGAGGAAAGGGAGCGCATGAAAGGATTGGAGCAGAAAGTGGCAGGAACTTATGAGAAGATTCCACAGGTCACGCAGAGGAATAAAAGCACAACAAGAAAAAAGATTGATTAGATTGCACAGGAAATCGATCAATATCAGAAGGAGATCAAGAATCTTAGAGCACATCTCACACCCACCACTCCACTGGCAGTGAAGGATAAAAGGAAGCAAGAAGCAACATAATAGCTGTAGGATATAGAATAATAGGTTAGCATAGCAACTTACTTGTTTTATAAAACAACATAGCTTCAGAATAAGTTAGAGGAGGATTAGCAGGTCCAAAGATGGGACAAGGAAGAAGAAATGATCAATAGAGCGATCCAAGACCTCAAGCAGAGGAAAAAGACAATGGCCATCACAGAGCCCATTAAAGGGGTGAAGGACATGAAGAAACTACAGGTAGAACTCACTACTGTGCAAACACAGAAACATGAGAGTTAGGATCAAATGGAACCACTTCAAAAGTAGGTAGAAGAAGTCCTGGGACATCCAGAGGAAGATAAAACACAGATAGAATAGACCCATACAGAGTGCACAAGATTAATCATTGAAAAAGTTGTAGTCCATGCAGTGGAGACGATCAAGGAGAAGATTGAACAGGTGCAAACACATGTAGTAGAACTCAAGGAAAAGTTCCATGCAATCACCAAGGAGATCAAGGAAGAACACAAAGGTTAGGTGGCTCGGGATGAGCCACATGTTAGTGTTGGGGGCATGTTGGAAGCAGGCCAAAGTGGAAAAGCAAGGTGATTTTGGGAAAGAAAGAATGCACGAGGAAAGCGATAGCTGGAAGGAAGAACAACACACAGAAATGCAGGGAAGACCTAATGACATTAGGGTTAGGGGCTTTGCAGCGTATTGTAATGGATGAAGAGCCAAAAATGTATAAATATAGATACTTAGGTATCATAAGGGTTCTTGTTATTTCCAGTTCAGGATTTTGAAGTATTATTGTGTTTAGCGAGTTGTCTATGAGTTCATGTGATATGTAATATTTTGTTGTATGATCTATTTTGTATAATGTGTTGAGATATAGAAGACAAAGGAGGGTATATCTCAAGGGTTAGATCGTAGTATGAGGAGCCTGGTGAGATCTAGTCTACCTGAAATAGATATTACCCATCGGGGAAGAATTGTAAGTGCACGACACTATAGGAACCAAACAGACTATAATAAGAGAATTGAGAGGAAAATATTTTTGGATGTAGCCTAGGAGGGGGTGAACCATGGTACATCTGTGTTATGTGATGAATGAATACATATCTTTATTGTCTTCAATAGTTATTGTTATGCTTAATGAATGATTTGTTATATTTCATGCTTATGTGCAAATGACAGTTTGTTCGAATTACAAGTTATAATAGTGATTCAAAATACAATTATCATATCTCACACTCAATCCTAGGCTGTAAACACTTGAGTCTTACAGCCACCCATTAAAGCTATCTTGAGTGAGATGATGCAGGGCACTCTGTGTGTTGTGTTTCCTTCTGGTTTACCAGGAGGGACAATAGTTTTAGAGGCTTTGTTGGAAACCTGAACAAACATGAACCCTGGGTCAATAAACTTAGATAGTATATAGAAGTGCAAGAACCAACAAGCATGGAAATTTTTTAATATTTAATTGACTATGATAGGTAGATATGTAAGGATGAATAAGAGGGTACTAACAACTTTTAACGACCCACGTGATGAAACAAGGGCATGTAATTCAAACTTCGGCAACATTAAGTATGAGATGATGTGATGGAGACTTCCCTGACCACAAAGGTGATATTTGGGCTAGATGACATGGAAAAATATACTAAACCTTTGGGGTCAGTGACAGCTAGACACATCACCATTTTATTAGCGAAAACAAAAAATAAAGATAGAATTAGAAATCCTACCTATAGATCACACACCTAAAGACATGAATAGACCAAAACCTTATTTATGATCTGGAAAGGTATGACTTCATGCATGTGCCATTAAACCAATCAGAATAAATAATTCCATCGATTTATGCTAATTTAATAGCTCTAGAGTGTTGGAATATTGATATGGGGGGTGAATCAATATGATCACTTTTTACCACTTTCAATCACAATATATAAAATATTCAACTTTATCAATAGTATTCAATAGTTTTTCACTTATGCATTCAATATATTATTGCATCAGAAAAAATATCATTCATCAATGCATAATAAACAACCAAATATACACAATACACCATAATTTACATGGAAACCCAAATTGGAGAAAAAAATGGAATGATTTCTTATATATATCAAGATTACATTCATAGGAAGCACCAACTTACCAATTCTCTAGAACCAACTGGAGAGCCAAAGAGCCAAAGTGCCAGGGAGCCGAAGAGACGAAGCGTCGAAGACCCTAAGAGCCAAAGTGCCAAGGAGCCGAAGAGATGAAGCACCGAAGACCTGAAGATATTCTAGACCGTCAGATCCAGAAGGGGCACATGGAGAAATATCATGGACTTTGGGAGAAAAGCAAAGCGGAATTTTGAGAATTGAGATCGTCGAAGCCCGAACAGCCAGAGTGAACAATAGCTGTTGATTTGGGGTTGGACAGGTGTCACCAGATCGTGAATTCTAGAAGGATTCACTCTAGAGACTTGTGGCTATTGCGATTTGAAATCGTCGAAGGAAGGAGTCCCGGAAATGATGAGAGTCTTTGATGTGAAGAGGGACACACAAATGATTATGGGGAGATGATAGCTCACATGGTTCGGGATTGCATATCCAAGGATTTTGACAATGCTGCACACCACAGGGACATAATTCAAGAGGAGTTGGTAGAAATTTGATAGTTCCTCAAATAGCTCGGGGAAGCACAGCCTTCAAGAAACAACATGGGAACAGGGCCATCAACACTATAGACAGATGAAAGAGTGGAAGAAGAAGAGAATGATCCAGTCCATACAATAATGCATCCAAATGAAAAATTCCACATCACACCCATTATGTTTCATATGGATGCAATTGTGGGGAAAACACTCCTAAAATACTTATCTCAAATCCAACTGGTCTTGACGCAGATTCCATCCAAGGATCTACACAAGTTGCATGATAGCATAAACCATGAGGTAAAGTCTCATGCACGCAAAGACTTAGCTGAATTGCAGTAGGAAATAGAGAAGCGAGACACACTGGAAATAGTCTATGAGCAGAGTAAGTTGGAGACCTAGGAGGAAAGGGAGCGCATGAAAGGATTGGAGCAGAAAGTGGCAGGAACTTAGGAGAAGATTCCACAGGTCATGCAGAGGGATGAAATCATAGCAACAAAAAAGATTGATCAGATTATGCAGGAAATTGATCAATATCAGAAGGAGATCGAGAATCTCAGAGAAAATATCACACCCACCACTCCACTAGCAGTGAAGGAGAAAAGGAAGCAAGAAGCAACATAGCAGCTGCAAGATATAGAACAACAAGTTAGCGCAACAACTGACTTGTTTGATAAAGCAACACAGCTTCATAATAAGTTAGAGGAGGATCAACAGGTCCAAAAGTGGGACAAGGAAGAAGAAAGGATCAACAGAGCGATCCAAGACCTCAACCAAAGGAAAAAGACAATGGCCATCATAGAGCCCATTAAAGGGGCACAGGACATGAAGAAACTGCAGGTAGAACTCACTACTTCGCAAACACAAAAAAATGAAAGTCAGGCTCAAATGGAACCGCTTCAAGAGCAGGTAGAAGAAGTCCAGGGACATGCAGAGGAAGACAAAACATAGATATCATAGACCCAAACAGAGCGCACATGATTGATCATTGACGAAGTTGCAGTCCATGCAGTGGAGACGATCAAGGAGAAGATTGCACAGGTGTAGACACATGCAATAGAGCTCAAGGAAAATTTTAATGCGATCACCAAGGAGATCGAGGAATAACACAAAAGTTAGGTGGCTCAGGATGAGCCACATGTCAGTTTTGGGGGCATGTTGGAAGCAGGCCAAAGTGGAAAAGCAAGGAGATTTTGGGAAAGAAAGAATGCATGAGGAAAGAGACAACTGGAAGGAAAAACAACATGTGCACATGCAGGGAAGACCTAATGACGTTAGGGTTAGGTTTTTTGCAGCATATTGTAATGGATGAAGAGCCAAAAATGTATAAATATAGATACTCAGGTATCATAAGGGCTGTTGTTATTTTCGGTTCGGGATTTTGAAGTATTATCATGTTTAGTGAGTTATCTATGAGTTGATGCAATATGTAATATTTTGTTGTATGATCTATTTTGTATAACTTGTTGAGCTAGATAAGACAAGGGAGGGTAGATCTCGAGGGTTAGATCACATTCTAAGGAGCCTGGTGAGATCTAGTATGCCTCATATAGATATTACCCATCGGGAAATAATTGTAAGTGCATGACACTGTAGGAACCAAAGAGACTATAATAAAAGAGTTGAGAGCCAAATCTTTGTGGACGTAGCCTAGGAGGGGGTGAACCATGGTACATCTATGTTATGTGATGAATGCATGCATATCTTTATTCTCTTAAATAGTTAATTTTATTCTTAATGAATGATTTGTTATATTTCCTGCTTATGTGCAAATGAAAGTATGTTGCAATTACAAGTTATAATAGTGATTCAAAATAAAATTATCATATCTCGCACTCAATCCTAGGTTGTAAACACTTGAGTCTTACAGCCACCCATTAAAGCTATCTCGAATGAGATGACGTAGGGCACTCTGTGCGTTGTGTTGCCTTCTAGTTTACCAAGAGGGATGATAGTTTTAGAGGCTTTGTTGGAAACCCGAACAAACATGAACCCTGGTTCAATAAACTCAGACAGTATATAGAAGTGAAAGAACCAATAAGGATGGAAAATTGTTAATATTTAATTGACTATGATAGGTAGATATGTAAGGATGAATAAAAAGGTACTAACAACTTTTAATGACCCACGTGATGAAACAAGAGAATGGAATTCAAACTTCGGCAACATTAAGTATGAGATGATGTGATGGAGACTTCCCCAACCACAAAGGTTATATCTAGGCTAGATGACGTGGAAAAAGCTACTAAACCTTTGGGGATGGTGACAGCTAGACATATCATCATTTTTTTGGCGAAAACAAAAAATAAAGATAGAATTAGAAATCCTACCTACAAATCACACACCTAAAGACATGAGCAGACCAAAACCTTATTTATGAGGTGGAAAGGTATGGCTTCATGCATGTGCCATTAACCCAGTCAGAACAAATAATTCCATCGATTTGCGCTAATTTAATATCTCTAGAGTGTTGGAATACTAATATGGGGGGTGAATCAATATGATCACTTTTTACCACTTTCAATCACAATATATATAATCTTCAACTTTATCAATAGTATTCAATAGTTTATCACTTATGCATTCAATATATTATTGCATCAGAAACAATTTCATTCATCGATGCATAATAAACAACCAAAGATACACAATATACCATAATTTACATGGAAACCCAAATGGGAGAAAAAAATGGAATAATTTCTTATATATATCAAGATTACATTCATAGGAAGCACCAACTTCCCAATTCTCTAGAACCAACTGGAGAGATGAAGAGCCAAAGTGTCAGGGAGCCAAAGAGTTGAAGCACCGAAGACCCAAAGAGATTATGGACCGTTAGATCCAGAATGGGCATGTGGAGAAATATCGTGGACTCCCAGAGAAAATCAAAGGGGAAGCTTGAGAATTGAGATCGTCAAAGCCTGAACAACCGGAGCGAACGATAGCCATCGATTTGGGGTTAGATATGTGTCAACAGATCATGAACTCTAGAAGGATTTACTCAAGAGACTTGTGGCTATTGTGACTTGAAATGGCCAAAGTCCGGAGTCCCAGAAACGACGAGAGTCATCGATGTGAAGAAGGACACACGGATGATGATGGGGAGATGATAGCTCACATGGTTCGAGATTTCATATCCAAGTATTTTGAAAATGATGCACACCACAAGAACATAATTCAAGAGGAGCTGGAAGAAATGTGACAGTTCCTCAAGTAGCTCGGGGAAGCACAACCAGCAAGCAACAACATGGGAACTGGGCCATCAACACTACAGATAAAGGAAAGAGTGGAAGAAGAAGAGTGTGATCCAGTCCATACAATACTGCATCCAAATGCAACATTCCACATCACACCCATTATGTTGCATATGGATGAGATCATGGGGAAAACACCCCTTAAATACTTATCTCAAATCCAACTATTCTTGATGTGGATTCCATCCAGGGATCTACACAAGTTGCAGGTTAGCATAAACCACCAGGTATGGTCTCGTGCACACAAAGACTTCACTGAATTGCAACAGGAAATAGAGAAGTGGGATGCACTGGAAATAGTCTATGAGCAGAGTAAGTTGGAGACCTAGGAGGAAAGGGAGCGCATGAAAGGATTGGAGTAGAAAGTGGAAGGAACTTACGAGAAGATTCCACAGGTCTCGCAGAGGGATGAAATCATAGAAACAAAAAATATTGATCAGATTGCATAGGAAATAGATCAACATCAGAAGGAGATCGAGAATCTCAGAGAACATCTCACACCCACCACTCCAATAGTAGTGAAGGAGAAAAGGAAGTAGGAAGCAACATAGCAGCTACAGGATATATAACAACATGTTAGTGCAACAACTGACTTGTTCGATAAAGTAGCACAACCTCAAAATAAGTTAGAGGAGGATCAACAGGTCCAAAAGTGGGACAAGGAAGAAGAAAGGATCAACAGAGAAATCCAAGACCTCAAGTAGAGGAAAAAAACAATGGCCATCACAGAGCCCGTTAAAGGGGAGCAGGACATGAAGAAACTGCAAGTAGAACTCACTACTACGCAAACACAGAAACATGAGAGTCAGGCTCAAATGAAACCGCTTCAAGAGTAGGTAGAAGGAGTCATGGGACATGTAGAGTAAGACAAAACATAGATAGCATAGACCCAGACAGAGTCCACAGGATTGATCATTGATGAAGTTTTAGTCCATGCAGTGGAGATGATCAAGGAGAAGATTGCACAGGTGCAGACACATGTAGCAGATCTCAAGGAAAATTTCCATGCGATCACCAAGGATATCGAGGAAGAACACAAAGGTTAGGTGGCTTGGGATAAGCCACATGTCAGTGTTGGGGGCATGTTGGAAGTAGGCCAAAGTGGAAAAGCAAGGCAATTTTGGGAAAGAAAGAATGCATGAGGAAAGCGACAGCTGGAAGGAAGAACAACATGCGCACATGCAGGGAAGACCTAACGATGTTAGGGTTAGTGTTTTTGCAGCGTATTGTAATGGATGAAGAGCCAAAAATGTATAAATATAGATACTTAGGTATCATAAGGGTTTTTGTTATTTCCGGTTCAGGATTTTGAAGTATCATCTTGTTTAGTGAGTTATCTATGAGTTGATGCGATATGTAATATTTTGTTGTATGATCTATTTTGTATAACTTGTTGAGATAGAGAAGAAAAAGGAGGGTAGATATCGAGGGTTAGATCACAATCTGAGGAGCCTGGTGATATCTAGTCTGCCTCATATAGATATTACCCATTGGGGAAGAATTGTAAGTGCACGACACTGTAGGAACCAAAGAGACTATAATAAAAGAGTTGAGAGCCAAATCTTTGTGGACGTAGCCTAGGAGGGGGTGAACCATGGTACATCTATGTTATGTGATGAATGCATGCATATCTTTATTGTCTTCAATAGTTAATTTTATGCTTAATGAATGATTTGTTATATTTCCTGTTTATGTGCAAATGACAGTATGTTCCAATTACAAGTTATAATAGTGATTAAAGATACAATTATCATATCTCGCACTCAATCCTAGGTTGTAAAAACTTGTGTCTTATAGCCACCCATTAAAGCTATCTCGGGTGAGACGACGCAGGGAACTCTGTGTGTTATGTTGCCTTTTGGTTTACCAGAAGGGACAATATTTTTAGAGGCTTTGTTGGAAACCTGAACAGACATGAACCCTGGGTCAATAAACTCAGACAGTATATAGAAGTGCAAGAACCATCAAGGATGGAAAATTGTTAATATTTAATTGACTATGATAGGTAGATATGTAAGGATAAATAAAAATGTACTAACAACTTTTAACGACCCATGTGATGAAACAAGGGCATGTAATTCAAACTTCGACAACATTAAGTATGAGATGATGTGATGGAGACTTCCCCGACCACAAAGGTGATATTTGGGCTAGATGACATGGAAAAAGCTACTAAACCTTTGGCGCCAGTGAGAGCTAGACACATCACCATTTTATTGGGGAAAACAAAAAATAAAGATAGAATTAAAAATCCTACCTAAAGATCACACACCTAAAGACATGAGCAGACCAAAACCTTATTTATGAGGTGGAAAGGTATGGATTCATGCATGGTCCATTAACCCAGTCGAAACAAATAATTCCATCGATTTGCGCTAATTTAATAGCTCTAGAGTGTTGGAATACTGATATGGGGGGGTGAATCAATGTGATGACTTTTTACCACTTTCATTAACAATATATATAATCTTCAACTTTATCAATAGTATTCAATAGTTTATCACTTATGCATTCAATATATTATTGCATCAGAAACAATATCATGCATCAGTGCATAATAAACAACCAAAGATACACAATACACCATAATTTATGTGGAAACCCAAATGGGAGAAAAAAATGGAATGATTTCTTATATATATCAAGATTACATTCATAGGAAGCAACAACTTCCCAATTCTATATAACCAATTGGAAGGAGGCTCTAACCCCCTATTTACAAGCTCCAACCTAAAGGATGATACAACTCCCTGAATTATCCAACTACAACTAGAAGGAGGATCCAACCCCCTAGTTTATTGGCTCCAACCTTAAGGAAACTCCAACTCACTGTATTATCTGGCTCCAACTAGAAGGAGGCTACAACCCCTTGATTTATAGGCTCCAACCTAAAGGAATATCCAACTCCCTAAGTTCTTTGGCACCAACCGGAAGGAGGATATAGCCCGCTTTCCTTGTCCCTACATGTCACCCTGAAATATAAGTGTAGACTCAACCTGTTGTTATTTAAACAGAATCATGGAGCAATAAAATAAAACAAATGTGGAAATAAAACATAGATGATACACAATACAATAGAGACACAGATATGCATAGTTCACCTAGTGTGGGATACATCCACTAGAGAAATATCCAAGTCCTTACTTTATTATTATCCATCAAATGAAGGGATACAACCTACAACACACTCATTGTAAATTCCTCGTCTTTCTCTCATAGTCTCCTCAATAAAAATACAATATTCTCAATGATACATAGCCGCAATACATTTCCCTCATAAAAGAAGGTTTCCTTCTAGGGGAAAAAAACCTAACATAACTTTTTTCGTCAGATTTGCAACCTTATAATGAACGATCCATATTTACTATGAAATTACAATATACATTTACAAGGAAATTTTTCCTTCAAGGGATTTATTTCCCTCAGGCCCCCTAGCCGAGGGGATATCCCCATTAGACCCTATAAGAGGGGTAAGACCCCCATACACTCCCCCACATGGAGGAGTCTACATTCTTATGGGGTGTAAAGTATTCATGGGGTATAAACACGGCTAAAAACAAAGACATTTGAATTAGGAAGATAATCATGCTCCATAACTAACAATCTCCCACTTCGAGATTGATCTCAACACCTCCATCGTTGTTTAATATGTTGGACTATGATCCTTCTTGGACCTTGAAAATTTATCATCTTTATATTCATGCTTTAATATCAACTGAAACTGAGTAGGAACTCAATTTCTCCCTGGTTACTCCCTTTGTTAACATGTCTGTAGGATTCTGGCTAGTGTGTATCCTTTCCAACTTCAAATATCCATATTCTAAAATGGATCATATGAAATGGTACCTTAGTTGTATATGATTTGTATTCGAATGGAAGGTTGAGTTCTTTTCAATATGAATGGAACTCTCACTGTCACAGTACAACTTGCTATTCTCTTGCTTCTTTTCCAATTCCTCCATAAACCTCTATAACCAAATTATTTCCTTACTAGCCTCTGTAGCAGCAACATACTCTTCTTTTGTTCTTTAAAGTGCAACAACCTTTTGTAGTTTCAAAATCCAACTTACTGTTGTTCCACCTATAGTAAAAACATACCATGTGGTGCTCCTCCTACTATCGTTATCACCTTCCATATATGAATCAACATATCCCTATAAAACATTATCTAACCCTCCAAAACATAATACATGAGTAGAAACACCTCTCAAATACATGAGAATTGAATTTACTTCCTCTCAATGTTCTTTACCTAAATTGTTCATATACCTCCTCACAACTCCCATTGCATGTGGAATATCTGGTCTTGTGCAAACCATTGCATACATCAAGCTTCCAACTGCTGATGATAAGGGACCCTGGACATGTATTATATCTCCTCTTGTGTCTTGGGACACATTTCTTTAGTTAATTTGAAATTTATATCCAAAGGTGTACTAACTGGCTTTGTATTCTGCATTTTAAACCTCTCCACCACCTTCTCTATGTACTCACCCTGAGACAATGTCAATTTGCAAATTTTCTCGTCTCTTGTTATTATCATACCAAGGATTTTATTTGCAGCACCCAAATCCTTCATCACAAATGAATTAGCTAATTTCTTATTGAGCACATTTATATGATGCATATTAGATCCTACAACAAGCATGCCATCTACATACAATATCAAGATAATATAACTTCCATTTTCTAGCTTTTTAAAATAAACACAGTGATCAAAATGACATATACTATAAACTTGTTTCATCATAAAACTATCAAACTTCAAATACCATTTCCTTGGAGCTTGCTTTCGGCCATACAATATCTTTTTCAACCTATGTTATCACTAAAATTTCATCTGCACATGGCGACAAGAACTCCACATCATCTGCACACAGCGACAAGAACTCTACATCATCAAAACAGCAATGAAGTCATTCATGGCACTGTTCACAGCATTCCAGAAGGGTCAGAAACTATACAAAAATTGAAAGACACTTCACATCAGTAAGGTGCACGTGTATGCGCGGGATAAGAATGTGTTGTGCGTGCTTAAGCGCCCGATGCGCAACTGTCCACATAAAAATCCACGCATCTGCTAATACGGCACATTAAATTCTTAAGTCGGCCTCCCAACCGCCAATAGACCTTCGCCCGAGATGATTTGACATCCAGATCAGGGTCGGTCCTGCAAAAACGACGAATTTATGGCTTAAGCGAACCCTAAACTAGCCTGTGTCTACACCGGGAACTAGTTACGTGACNTGCTAATACGGCACATTAAATTCTTAAGTCGGCCTCCCAACCGCCAATAGACCTTCGCCCGAGATGATTTGACATCCAGATCAGGGTCGGTCCTGCAAAAATGACGAATTTATGGCTTAAGCGAACCCTAAACTAGCCTGTGTCTACACCGGGAACTAGTTACGTGACCGCTTGGAAATGGCTATAAAAAGCAGTGAAGGCTCATTGTTTCAGCAGGGAATTCAGAGTAGAGTTACGCTGCTCAGATGCTTCTAAGCCTAGTCTTGGATCACCAGTTCATCAGCTGTGTAGTACCGAGTTCTCTCACCATCCATTTCATTTCTGCTCTGTTCATTTTGTAAAGAAAGCATTCAGTTGAGGATTCCCGAAGGACCTTCCGCTGGAGGGAAGAGAAACCATTATCCCTTTCTACAGCGTGTGCTTTGGTTTTTTGTTAATAGATCAATCCTTGAAACCACTGGGAACTCCCTTGTCTCACGTTTGAAGTTTTGTTTATGGTTGTAATGTTATTTTCTTTTCAGTTCTTAGGTAGATTTTATTTCGTTTGGTTTTCTATTCTCTGTTAACCCATTTTGATCCACAACAAACATGTTCTGCCTTGTTGAGCCCAACAGGGCATGCTAGTGCTCCCATTCTTGCTCACCCGGCGACGATTCGAGCACGAACAGACTACATACCAAATTTCCTTCCCTTTGACCTCATACCCTTGTGGCTGCTGCATATAAATCTCTTCCTCCAAATCCCCATGGAGAAAAGTTGTTTTTACATCTAACTGTTCAAGATCCAAATATTCTACTACCACAAGACTTAAAATAGTCCCAATTGAAGTCATTTTAACAACAGGAGAAAATATTTCATCAAAATCTATACCTTTCTTTTGTACAAACCCCTTTACATCAAGTCTAGATTTGTACCATTTTTTGCCTCCATCTTCTTCCTTCAATTTGTAAACCCATTTTTTCTGCAATGCTCTTTTTCCTACAAGAAACTGAACCAAATCCTAAGTCTGTTTATTTACTAGGGAATCCATTTCCTCTTTCATGCCTCGCTCCCACTTCTTTTTAGTGTTTACCTGCATTGCCTCTTCATAACATTCTAGTTCACCAGAATCATTCAACAATAAATAATCCAATGAAGGAGAGTATGATTCAATGGTTCTACTTAACCTAATATATATTCTAACAACACTTGCAAGAGTTTGAGGTACTTGTTGCTCTTATTGTTGTACATTTTGATTTTATGGTACCTTTGGAATTTTTTTTCAGTGATCTCATCAAGCACTGTGTATTCTGGTTTTTCCTTTTCTTGTATCTTTCCCTTCAACTGATCTTTGTACATGACCTTCTCATTGAATATGACATCTCTACTCCTAATGACTTTTTTTATTTTCATAATCCCATAAGCGATAAAAAAAATCATTAACACCGTATCCAATAAAGGTACACTTCTTGGATTTTGCCTCAAGCTTTGTTATATTTTCTTTATCAATATGGAAAAATGATTCACAACTGAAAGTATTAAAAAAAATAGTTTACCTTTTTACCTGTCCATGCCTCCTCTAGAATTATACCATCCAAAGAGCTTGAAGGTCCTTTGTTTATTAAGTAAACAGAACTATCTACAACATTTTCTCAAAACTGTAAGGGAAAACCAACATGAAATCTCATACTCCTTGCACGCTCCATGATTTTCCTATTCATCCTTTCTGACACACCATTTTCTTGTGGTGTTCCTAGAACTGTCTTCTCTCTACAAATGCCATTGTATGGATAGTAATCATCAAACTCCTTTCTACAATATTCACCTCCATTGTCTGATCTGAGACACTTCAACCTTTTTCCTGACTCATTCTCAACCAAAGGTTTCAATCTCTTAAAAGTATAAAAAACATTAGATTTTTGTTGAATGCAATAAAATCAAGTTTTTCTAGTTGCATCATCAATAAAAGTAACATAATAATGAGAGTCACCAAGAGATGATACCTGAGCTACTCCCCATACATCTATATGCACAAGCTCTAACCTTTCACTCTTATTTTCTTTTTCGGCTCTGAGAAATATGACTCTCTTCTGTTTTCCATAAACACAATGCTCACAGAAATCCAAATTAATGTGTTTAAGATCTGGCAACAAATTTATTTTGTAAAGTATTTTCATTCCCTTCTCACTCATGTGTATAAGCCTATGATTCCACAATGTTGTATCCACTCCTGTAGAAGCTAAAAAGATAAAAGAGTCATTATTACCAGTACATAAATACAATGTACCTACTGTCTCTTCTTTTGATATCACCAGTGATCCTTTGGTGAACTTCCACACCTTATATGTAAATATGGATATACAACCTTTACTTGCCAATTGCCCTGATGAAATTATATTTTTCCTTAGATATGGAACATGTCTTATCTATTTAAACAACCATTGGTTTCCATTCATTTTCTTTATTTTTACCTTTCCCATTCCAACAATTTTGCATGGTGCATCATCACCCAAATGAACCCATACAAAATCACCTTGAACATAATCTAGAAAATGTTTCCTATGGGGTGTGGCATGAAATTAAGCTCCTGAATCTACTACCAAAGACTTAGAAATATTATCTACAAAAATAATAAAATCATCTTGTAACACATCACCTGTTATATTTTCTTCTTGATTTTTCTCTTGTTGCCCATATCTTTGTTTCTTTGGAGCTCTATAGTCTTTCTTCAGATGTCCTATCTTCCCACAATTCCAACACTCTATATTTCCCGGTCTATATTTGGATCTGCCCTTCCTAGAATTCCCATGGTTTCCTGAGCCCTTCCCTCTATACTTTTGTCTTCCCATGTCCTCCATGTTTAATGCATTACCTGATGTCTCACCTCTGATTTTCTGTTGCATTTCCTTGTTGGGCCTTTCATTTTTGGGATAAGGAATTGTGCAAGTTTTAGCTGAGAATGAGTTGCTCAAGATCCAGAAGAAGCTGGAAAATAGAAAAATAAAGAGCAATAGAAATCAGTCGCAAAATACAGTGCAACGCCATCCAAGCAACAAATGGTTGCAACAGAACAAGAAAGCATGCAAGTTGAGAAGGAAGACACAACCCAGCTTATATATAGTGATGAACATAATTGTAAAAAGGGTTGATTAGTCATTTTTGTTGTTGTTACCCATTCAAACTAGTTGTTGATTATTTTTGTAAGTTGAGTGAAGTCAAGTCTTGAGTCTGTAATGAATTTGATCTATCATTTTGAGAATTGGAGCTCTGGGATAAGAGTCCAGAGTCAAGAGTCTGTACAACACACTACTGTGTAATTTTGAGTATGTAATCAGAGAAATATTTTGAAGATAATATGAAGAAGGACCTAAATTTTCAAATGTGATGTGTCTATGTTTGTTTACTTATGAATTATAGTGTTTCCTTATGTCTTATGAGTTCTATTTGATGGTTCTACATTTAAATGCTTGCTCGCAACATAAGTAGGTTTGATTCTTGCACATGTATGGTCTAGATCTGTTCATGTATCTTGCGTAAGATCAGGAATGAGTCCTGAAGGATCTATGGATCCTCTTAAGTCTTTTACCTACCATTCCCTATCTATATATCTCAATAGTGCTTCGAGTGAGACTTCTTCTCTTCGGAGAAGATGAAAATTCCAGCACTCTAGACTACATGGTACCTTTTTCTGGTAACCTGAGAAGGACCCTGGTCTAATCAAACTTGCGCCAACAAAATGGTTCTGTTGTTGGGGCCCACGTTAAAAGGAAACCTATAGGGAGAATTCTTTCGTCGATCCATAGATATGGTATTGATCAATGGTGGGAAATAAACTGTGACACGTTCATATGGAAAGAAGCGGAATTGAGGAGAAAATCGGTGGAAAACACTTGTGAAGCAATATTTTACTCAGAAAGATCGAGCGACTAGTACGTGATTTTCTGGGTTAAATTCCTAGAATAATTTTTCCACTGGATAAAGAGGCTTCAAGAAGCTCCATATTTCCAGGGATGAGCCAAGAGGCTCTTCATGTGGGATACTGAAAATCTAGCAGCACTTCAGAGGTTGGATTTCCCAATCACATGAGAAGTTGATTTCTGGGTCAGCACCACATTAGAGGGATATATCATCAAATTTGCAGCTGAGAATCACCAATATTTCTCATGAGTAGAGGAAATTTTCAAGAAATACGCAAGGGGAAGGTTGTTAAGAGAAATCCCCCTATGGATTAAGGTTTTCTTGATGGAGGAGGGGATGTTGCATATGTCCCCGACTGAGATGGCAACGTAAACACCCTCGCTTGGGGTAGGGTGAGGTGAGGTGATATTCATTGCATGAGAGAGGGGAAGGGTTCTTTGACAAATGGGGGGGAAACAACAAGAAATAGACTCAAGAGACGAGCGAGACTTGAAGAAAGTTGCCATAGTTGAGAAGTGGTGGCACAACAAGATCAGGAAAGTAGCAAGACATTTCGAGAAGTTGAGGAGAGAAAGCAGATCAAGAGAAGTAGAAGAAAGATAGATGGAAGAGTTGCAGAAGAAGAGAAGATAGGAAAGACTAGACAGTCAAAGATTAAATGAGAGAGAAGCAAGGAGAGAAATAATTACATGGGAGGTTGGACAAGAAGGAGAAGGTGAATATGTAAGAGAGAAAGAAGTTGGCATGAATCTTGGAGAAGAAAGAGAAGATTCAACCCCTATTATAGAAGAGATTGGGAATCCAGTTGAAGGGATCATTCCAGTGGAAGAAAATGAGACCTCCCAGATCAAAGAAAATTGCCCCTACACCAGTGGTGCCAGCCCCTAATCACCCATACCCCAAGTGTCTTCTATACAAGTAGTAAGTTCAATACTACCTTCTCATGCTAGTTATGTTCCAGTACAATTAATTAGTCAGTCAAAATCAAGAAGTGTGAGTATAGGAAGGATATTAGGATCCCCCAGTAGATCGCAAGCATGACCGTTAGGATTCATATTGATAGGAACAACAATATTAACAATGGTTGGCCATGCAGGAGGTTCGATTGCCCAATACCCAGAATTTTGGGGTAAGGGAGATGAAGACATTGAGCAACACTGGTTCTTGTGTGAAGCAATATGGAGATCTAGAGGGACTCCAGATGTGAATAAGTTGGCCAAGTTCTAGACTAACTTGAGAGGTCTTACTCTCAAGTGGTACATGAGGATTATTGATCCATGATTTCCAGGAATGCAAGGTCAAGCGTTCACACTTTTCCAGGTACAGAAAAGGTTCATAGCAGAGTTCAAATTACCTTAGTTAGAACAACAGGCTCTGTCTAGGTTACGCGAGATCCAGCAATGGGAAGGTGAATCAGCCTGGGAATACAACTAGAAGTTTAAATATTCCATAGCGATGTTGGCACATCCAATCCACAAAGAACATCAAAGGGAGTGGTATATTCAGGGGTTGTTTCCTCTGACTTGGATTCTTCTAACACAACAATAGATATCCATGTTAACAGATGCCTTGGAACAATTGATGAAGATTGAAGCCATGGAGGGATACACTGGGAGCCTGAGAATGACTAGACCCCTAATAGATGTGAATATGGTGCAACTACAAGGGCAAATATCGACACTTATAGAAAATATTCAAGAGATGACGATACCTAGATCAGGATGACCACACATTTGGTTCACTGGATGTTATGAGGAAGGTCATATGGTGAATGAATGTTTGAAAATAAGGGGAATGGGACCCCCTCAAAATCCAATGATAACCCCACTAGGACCCGTGGGAGGAGTTGCACAAGTGTCAATGAAATTACCTTTCATAACCCTGCCTCGTATCATGCTTTCCCAGGAGGCCAAGTAGCACCAACAACTGAGTATTGTGAAATCTTATGAATCCATGGGCATGGGCGAAGACAATGCCCCATTATGCATAAATACTCAACAGTTCCAAAAACAGTACACCATGAGTTCTGTGCATCTACCACGCACACTACCAATCAATGTAGAGGATTGGATGCACTAGAAAACAAATTAGACCGGACAACATTCAGGGTGAATGAAAACACTCAGGGACTAGGAAGAGGTCGAGGAGATGGATCCGGAGGAGACTTTAGAGGAGGAAGAACTGGGGGAAGAGGGCCAAGCATATCTTATAACTATGATGAAAAAGGTCACATGGCTAGAGACTGTCCTCATCCAAGGCGACCATGGTGCTCTCACTACAAAACCAACGAGCACACAATTGAAGACTACCTAGAGTTAATTGCAAAATGGGAGGATAGATTATGACGAAGAGGAACTAAAATTATCAATTCATAAATCAAGAGGGTTTCTAAGGGACAATTTCCCAACCTTAATATCGTTACTCGAGGACGAGTGAAAACAGGAGCTGATGTTGATACTCTACCTCAAATCTAGAAAGAAACACCTAAAGAAGACAGGTATGACCCTTTGAAACAAAATTTATTCTTTAAGGATTCCATAGAAGTATTTCAGAATGTTCCTAGCTGTGAGATGCAAGAGAAACCCCTACATCCTATTGTTTGTCTTAAGATGGTGCAAGTCCCTGCTTCACCCCCTACACCTAGAAACTATGTAGTCATGTCGAGACAACCTGAGCAATCTCAAAATGTATTTGAACTTTGGTTTCAATTATTATCTAACATTATGGGAATACCTAGTTTTAGGGAACGAAGAACCCCTAGAGGAAAGAATAAGGGATAATATTCCTGAGAAGAGTACTCAGAGAGTGAAGCAAAGAAAAGTACGAACCAGAAAAGAATTCAGACTAATAGCCCAGTTAGATGAATTTGAGATTAAGGATGTCATGCTGGACCTAGGGTTCGATGTGAAAATTCTACCTAAGAAGACCTAGGAAGCCTTAGGAAAACCTAGGCTGACATATTCCCCAATTCAGTTAAGAATGGAAAACCAATATTGTATCTTCCCTATAGGAACACTGGATAATGTGGAAATAGATGTTATGGGAGTAAAGATAGTGGCTGACTTTGAAGTCATTGAGATCATGGGAGGTAAGGACCCTTACCCTACACTACTTGGCATCGATTGGGCCTATGAAAATTATGCAGTAATCAACTTGAAGAAAGACACCGTGACCTTTGAGGCTGATGGAATCAAGGTAGTTTAACCTTTGAATCCATATATAGGACCCAAGTATACACAACCAACAGACAATAATATGGAGAGAAAATACTTGGACCAGTTGTACATCGTAACAACAGGAACAAGAAATGATTATATAAATCTTATTGTTGATGGATCAGTATGTTGGAGAAGCATACAATCAGCAGATGAAGATTCAGAATTGGATTTTGACAATTGGCAACTAGGTTCGCACAAAATATTCTCAAGAAGAAGCGCAACTGTCAGAGTGACCAGATGGGTTGGGACTGAAGTTAGAGAACACCCAGTATACAATGGCACCTCATATCTAGACAATTTTCTGCACAACATGGAAGAAAATGTAAGAGAATGTCAAAGAATCTCAGTACTAGATGTAGCTTTTCAGAACACCCCTGCCAGATGGTGGGAAAATCATAAATCCGTACTTATAGCTTGGGACGAGAGGAAGCAAGCTATCAAGTACAGGTTCTAGAATAAGGAACAACTGGAATTAGAGTTGCAAACAGATCTCCAAGTTGCGCAACTATTCAACAGATAATTGGATCCTAGGATACATATTGAACAGTTCGTGATAGAGTGGAAAGTTGCGGGGATACCCACTCACTTCTGGTTCCAGGTATTTCCCCACTCTCTAGGTCCAATCCTGAAAGATTGGGTCTTACATGAGGAAACCAGAAGAAAGAATAGCGACTAGAAAACATTGGCAACTCAATTTTGCAAGGACTTCTCATTTACAGGTAAGTACCTTGAGCTTGATGTAGTCCTGCAAAATATTAAGTAATTTCTTTTTACAGATAATGGTAATCAGAAATCAAACTTAGTGGTATTTCCTAAACATAACCAAGAACTTCAGACTCATCTCCACTTTCCCTCAACTGAGAAACCTATAGAATGTTATCAGATTAGAAAAGATTCATAAATCCTAGATGACTTAGAATAACTGAGAAACCTAGACATCAAAGAGACAAAGGGGAGCAAAGAAATTCAAAACACCATACCCAGCTAGATTTGATAGTTCCTACAACCACCCATTAAAATTGCACAAAATCAACATAGGGACTACAGAGAAACCCAAGATAGCTATGGTGGGAGACTACTGGGATGAGAAAACCAGTCAGAAAATACAGAGTTTACTACGGGAATATGAGGATTTGTTGCCAAAGACTTTTTCAGAGTTAAAGGGAATCAAAGGAGTCATGGGAGAAATGAAGATTGAATTAAAACCAGGATCCAATCCTGTCAGACATAGACCATACCATCTTAACCCTAGAGTAAAAGAGAAGGTTAAGAAGGCGATAAATAAGATGTTGGAAGAAGGTCTCATTTTTGTAGTAGAAGAAGAACAGTGGGTTAGCCCAATAGTTATTCAAAGAAAAAATGACACAGAGGATATTAGAGTCCATGTAGGCTACAGAAGCCTCAACTCTGTCTGTGTGCATGACCCTTTCCCAACACCCTTTACAAACGAGGTGCTAGAATAGGTTGCAGGAAAGGAAGCATACTCATTCACAGACGGATTTTTAGGATACCATCAAGTCAAGATCGCTGAATAGGAAAAAAGGAAGACCACTTTCATAACAGAATGGGGATCCTTCACATAAAATGTGATGCCATTTGGCTTGAAGAACGTCCCTGCAGGTTTCTCAAGGATTTTGATAGTAGGTTTTAGAGAGTTCATTCACAAATTTATAGAAATCTATATGGATGATTGGACAATATATAGCCTGCTAAAGGAACATGTAGCACTTCTAAGGCTAATGTTTGGCAGATGCATAGAATTGCAGATCTCGTTGAACCTCAGAAAATGTATCTTCTGTGTACCACACGAGAATTTGTTGGGCCACGTAGTCTGTCGAGAAGGAGTATTAGTAGATCTAGCCAAAGTTGCAGTCAGTGTGAATATGCCACCACCTATGAGTGCTAAACAGTTGTGCTCCATGCTGGGACACACATATTACTATCACAGGTTCATTCAAAGATATGCCAACATTACTGCACCTCTGGAAAACTTACTGAAAAAGGGTGAAACATTTCAATGGACTCCAGAATGTGATAAATCATTCGAGATACTTAAGGAGAATATCAACACAACACCGATTCTGATATTCCCAAAATGGGAGAAGGAATTTCACGTCCACATAGATGCTTAAGGAATTTCCTTGGGAGCTATCTTAATGCAATGTGGAGATGGAGCTATGGATCATCCTATCTATTTTTTGATTCGGAAGTTGTCCTAAGCAAGATGCAACTACACAACGACAGAAAGGGAGTCCTTAGCAATGATTTATGGTTTACAGAAATTAAGACATTATTTGTTAGGTTCTCATTTCAAGTTCTTTACTGATCACTCTGCATTAAAGTATCTAATTAACAAACTAGTACTAGAAGGAAGAATTTGTAGATGGTTGTTGTTATTTCAGGAATTTTCCTTTGAAGTTATCATCAAGATGGGAAGATGCAACATATGACTTGATCACCTTTCCAGGTTAGAGTCAGGAGAAAGTGGTGGAGCAGTAGATGATTAGCTCCCAGATGCAGACTTGTTCAAGATTGAGGCCATACCTGAGTACCTGGAGGACATAGCAGTCTTCCTAAGTACAGGGGCCTGTCCATAAACATATTCTGTAACCCAGAAATGCCACATGGTTGTTAGAGCAGGATATTACCATCTAATCATTAGACAATTGTATAAACTAGGACTAGACAACATCCTCATACGATGTGTCCTGGATCATGAAAGGCAAGAGATACTTTGAGAATGCCATAGAAGAGTTGCAGGAGGGCACGTAGGAGGAAATGCCACAGCACAGAGATTTCTCCAGGAAGGACTTTTGTGGGAAACACTCTTCAAGGATGCAAAAGTATATGCTATAATGTGTGATGTTTGTCAACGAGTGGTCAAGCCATCACGCCAGGAAAAATTACCACTACAACTAGTTAGAGCTCTACAGGCATTCGAGAAATGGGTAGTTGACTTCATCGGACCAATAAACCCCACAGCCAAACATTCAAAGGCTAGGTACATCATCACTGCAACAAACTACCCTACCTATTGGGCAGAAGCAGTAGTTGTTCAGGACTATTCGACCGATACTACTGTTAGGTTCATTTTATAGAATATCATTACTCAGTTCGGATGTCCCATGAGCTTAACCAACGATCAGGGAGCTCATTTCATTAGCATCACTATAGTAGCACTTACAAAATAATTTTTGATTCAACATCACAAGAGTAGTCCATACCACCCACAGGCCAATGGAACAGTTGAAGCCTTCAACAAAATTCTGGAAAGGGGGTTAACAAAGGTTTATTATGCAAACCATGAGGACTGGGATGATATAGCTCTAGTTGTACTATGGGAATACATGACAACCACAAAGAAAATCCATAGGTACACACCATTCCAGTTAGTTTATGGGAGAGAAGCAGTGGTGCCTCTAGAATTTACCACTCCAAGTATATATATTACACAAGCCACATGTATGACAGAAGAGGAATCCATTGCGCAGAGGCTTATGGATTTACAAGAACTCGAGGAGACCAGATTTCTAGCAGACATCCATCAGTCAGTTGAAAATGCAAGACAAAAATCTTGGCATGACAGGCACATTAGGAACAAGGTATTCACACAAGGAGACAAGGTACTACTCTATGATAGTTGGTACCGGAAGCATCCTAGCAAGCTGCACATGCACTGGTTGGGACCATTAATAACTGTGAAGATCCGACCCTCAGGAGCAGTTAGAGTTGCACAATTGGATGGTGTGTTGTGGCTAGGATGGGTGAATGGCACTCACCTGAAGCCCTACCTATCTCAAAACTAAGAAAGAGGGACTGTCACTCTAGTCTGAAGGAGATTGTACAATAGTTAGATTTGAGTTTTCTGAAATTTTGTAAATTCAGTTAATAAAGTCCATGTGCACAGTGTTGTGCCATGACACAGTCAATTTTTCATTTAAGTGTTGTTTGATATAGAACTAATGACTCAACAGTGCAGGATCTAAAGCATAACAAAATCCATTAATCACAGTCATTAATATGACGGGGACAACCTTTGTGGTAGGAGGGAGGATGAATCCGAATATGATCTGAATCCATGTGCCACATGAACCTAGTCTAGTCACAACCTTTATTGTCATTTAGGTACCACGTCTGAGGTCAGTTAAGCCATAAAGACGCGTTATGCAAAGATACCCTCAGAGTTCGCAGTGGGATACCCACCCATCAAATAGAAAGGTATGAATTCAGCCACGTCCCTATTCCACTCATGAAAATAAGTAAATGCCATAATCACCCAATGGTATTTACCTTGTTAAACCATCCCATCAAACAAATCAAATCCAGTTGTGTCCATATGGTCATGATGAACAACAATTACAGCTAAACTTGCCTGTTAAGCCAAGTATAAGGCCTTGAGAACTAGCCCGAGAATGTATTGATTCCAAAAAAACATAGCCATTTATGAATTCATTAGAGAAAACCAGCTTGTATCATTATGAAATCCGTAATCGTAACCCTAGTCCTTAGTTGTCATGAAAGTGTGAATGTTGAGAGCCAAAGAAAGACAAAGTGCTATGACTAAAGAGGCAGTTCCAGACAATCCCTATGACCCACGAGTCGAGATCATAGGCGATCCCAAAGGGAAGGTGGAGCATTTCAAGCTCCTCGATCTTGACCTCACAGATTCAGTATTGTTCCCTCAGATGCACACAGATGTTTTTTGGGAGATGGCTCTAGATGGAATTAGAGGTATGCAATTAGTGCCAAAATATAACTTCATCAATTTATTCAATTCAACCATCATGAACCCGAGAGACCTACCAGTCTTCGGTACCACTGGCGAGGTTGCCTGATGTACAAAATTTCTAATAAGAAGGGTGCATGACAGATGTCTATGGTTGGATAAGTGGTATCCAATCCATGCTGAAGACATCTGGTAGCTTACTAGACTATCCTCCCAAGGAGAGGATGTTTCGAAAGGATTCCAGGGTCCTGGTAAGCACGGGAAAAAGAAAGGCGAGCTCAGCCTATATGAGAAATTCAACACAAAGAGGGGGGGACGCACAACAGTAATTGAACCCATCCTTCCTGAGACAATCTAGACTGGCTTTTACATCATATCCAACAAGGTTATTATATCATACTACAAAGGCAAATGCACTCTAGATGCATTATCAGTAGTTGACTTTTGCGCCAATGGAGTTGTATTCAATTGGTGTAGTTACCTGGTAGAGGAAATCCTAGTAGCATGCAAGGAAGTGCATGAGAAGGGAGGAAACTTCACTTACGGATATATAATCATGGCATTCACTATGTTTAAATGGAAGCCATCTATGGGAAGAGAGTCGGTGATACCAGATAAGGAGCGCATGGTGAAGATGTTCGAGCCATGGAAGTCCAGGCCAGATTCAGAGAATACAACCTTCAACGCCGCAACATTTGATAAATAGTACAATGGTCTGATAGATGCAACACAAAGGTTGTGTATCCCACTGGAGCTCCTCAACTGAAATACGATAAATATTGCCTTCAGCATGAACTGACACCATACATTTGTCTGGACAAGACATGCTAGTAGAGAATATTTCCACACAAAGATGCTACCATTCTATCTAGAAGAGGAGGCCTTTGACAGGGAATTCAAGTCATAGCTAGGAGTCAAACATAATCCACACAACTCGGGAATGAATTATATCCTACCTATGGAGCTACTGAAGAATACCGACAAAGAATCAGGAGCTGGACCAAGCTTAGGTCCAGAGCCACAGAAGCTAGATGCTCCAGCACAATCAGAATCTGAGGAGGAACAAGATATGCAATAGTTGGAGTGGAAGAAAAGACCGACCCTCTGTCAGCTTCTAGCCGATGTCGTATTGTCAGGTACGGATGTTAACCAGATCTTGGGCGTTATGTTTGGTACCGAACCATTGGTGAAGAGGCCCAAAACTGGGGTCTCGCCGAACAAACCTCTGAACCCACAACCCCTTGCATCAGCCCCTCCCCACATCTACTCAGTGGCCAAAGCCATCACTGTCATCCACATTCATGATGAACCGGAGCCTGAACATTCCCATCCACTTTCATCACTGAGCACCCTCCATCACCACCAACCCAATCACCAAACCCCATCACCACCATCCCACCCCAGATCACAACCCCAGAGTCGATGCATCTTGATCAGATAGAGATAGTGGAATGATGAATCCCAGAAATAGCCCAAGCATCACTTAAGCCAAGATCATAATTTTATGGTCCAGAACCCAAAGCACCAGAGCAAAGCATGAAGCTGAATGGTTTGAATCTAGACATCCAGGAACAACAACTTGAGCCTTTAGCACAAGGGAAATACGCCCAAAATGAAGAGGAGTTGCATGCCCAAAGAAAACAACAAACCCCCCCATTGGCCAAGGATGAGAAGGTATAAGAAACCATAATGAAGGAAGTAGAAGTAACAAAAGAGCAGGAAATACCAGAGCCTCAGAAAGAACTAGAATCAACACCCAGGCACAACATCACATCCACGCGTGAACAAATGGAGCGGGTTCTCCAGGACCCTCAGCAATGCATGGAATTGATGCATCTTTTCATAGCTAGAACATAGTTTGTGACTCTTTTTCCCACAATGCTAAGGTCAAATATTGCAATAGGACCACCAACAGAAAAGGAGGGAGAGACCCGCTCAGACCATTCAACGACCAGTGGACTTTCACTGCAGACATGAGCACCCACAGATGAAACTCCTTCATCCATTGATCTGGTACAGTGGCCAGTGATGCACTTATTTGGACTGATCAAAGCATCAACTGATGAGTTAGAGAAAATTCTCTAGGAGGCCAAGAGATCCACCAAGGTTGCAAGGAAGGAAGAGTTTGTCGCGCAAACATGGAGGATGTAGAAAGTGCATAAAAAAATCCAATTTCAACACAAACTGGAAAGAGTGCAGGAAATACTTGTCAAAGCTTGGCTAGAGATTCAAAAGGTTTCACTTGAACTATCTGAATTCAATGATGCAGGTGATCCGGAACACCAAATTGATTTGCTACAAGGAGAATGGACACAACTCACCACTCAAGCTGTGTAGCTGAAAGCACAGTTACAAGAGGCATAGAAAGAAGCAGGGAAACAGCCTCAATAGATGCAAGAAAAGATGCAAAAGATAGTATTGCAAGGTAACAATGCCTGAGCAACACTGCACAAGCACACAACAGAATGCACAAAAATATTCAAGGAAGTCAGCGATTGGATGGGCACCATTGCTCGACAAAACTAAGTCTTGGAGGAGGTGCACACAAATATCTAGATGTTGAACGAAGAATTTGTAGCCAAAATGGACCCTATGGAGAAACAACAGAAGTTCGACTAAGTCCAACAGGCCAACAATGAACTGAATGCACTCTTTTAGGCACAGTCCGTAGCAAAGAAAGATTTGCATGACTTTTGACCTGTAATTCAGACATCTTACATGCAAATGCATCAAGTTGATGCAACAGCAGATTCTGAGTGGAACTTGTTGGTCGTGGCCAAGCCAAAGGAGTATAGCAAAGAGGAGACCCAACAATTTGTTTCCGAGGCATTACTCCTTGCCAAGAAGTGGGAGGACAAAGTTGGAAACTTTCAAGGAGTGAAACAACAAGCCTTAGAGTTGGTACCGGAGTTGGGCCCTTCATTTGAAGAGGTAAAAGAAGAGAAATCATAAACATAAGAGCCCAAGGAAGAAGAAAAGAAGTACAAGGGAAAACAACAAATGCTCCTAGAAGATGCGAAAGAACTAAGCACTTGACTCAAGGGCGAGTCAAGGATTGTGGTCAGAGCCTATTGGGCCCTTCATTTTTGGGATAAGGAATCACACAAGTTTTGACTAAGCACGAGTTGTGAAAGATCCAGAAGAAGTTGGACAACAGAGCAAGAAAGAGAAACAGAAATTGGTTGCGAAAGACAGTGCAACTCTATCCAAGAAACAAACAGCTGCAACAGAACAAGAAAGAGTGAAATCCGAGAAGCAAGACACAACCCAACTTATATATAGTGATGAACATAATTGTAAAAAGGGTTGATTAGTCATTATTGTTGTTGTTACCTAGTCATACTAGTTGTTGATGATTTTTGTAAGTCGAGTGAAGTCAAGTCTTGAGTCTGTAATGAATTTGATCTATCAGTTTGAGAATTGGAGCTCTGCGACAGGAGTCGAGAGTCAAGAGTCTTTACAACACACTATTGTGTAATTTTGAGTCTGTAATCAGAGAAATATTCTGAAGATAATATGAAGAAGGACCTAAATTTTCAAATCTGATGTGTCGATGTGTGTTTACTTATGCATTACAATATTTCCTTATGAATTATGAGTTCTATTTGATGGTTATACATTTAAATGCTTTCTTGCAATGTAAGTAGGTTTGATTCTTGCACATGTATGGTCTAGATTTTTTCATGTCTCTTGCACAAGATCATGAATGAGTCATGAAGGCTCTATGGATCCTCTTAAGTCTTTTCCCTACCCTTCCCTATCTATCTGTCTCAACAGTGCTTCGGGTGAGACTTCTTCTCTTCAGAGGAGATGAAAATGCCAGCACTCTAGACTACATGGTACCTTTTGTTGGTAACTTGAGAAGGACCCTGGTCTAATCAACCTTGCGCCAACATTCCTCACTAAGGATAACACCAACAACATCATCAAATTTTAAAGTGTTTGAACCAGAGATAGAGTTACTTACAACCATGACCAAGTTGTTCCAACTTTCTAGCAATGAGCACAAGATTAGAAGAGCCCTAACCTCATCATCAAAGTCCACTTTTACATAACTTAGCTTATTAGTAACCATATTAAATTCATTTAATAATAAATAATATCTTCATATTAAATAATAAACAATAATATTAAAGACCCACCTTCTAACATCTTCATATTAAATAATATCTTCATTAGAAATACCTTATTGGATGTCGAGGTTTTTTCATACAGTTTAGCCAATGCATCCATCATCTTCTTCATTGTCTTTTATTTCGAAATATTGAAAGCCACCGACACTACTAGGCTCAACCATATCGTTCCTAGTGTCTTTCTATCAAGAACCTCCCATTCTTCATCCTTCATGGTCATCATCTTATTTTCTATTCCACCCAATGGTAGGAATAGATCCTTCTAATATAAATAATCTTCCATATGCATCTTCCATAACTGGTATTTTTGTCCATTAAATTTCTTGACCTTAAACTTTCCATCTTCCTCCATTTCTCCCACTTGAACCAGGAACCCTCTTTTCCTACGAGTTAAATTTCACTTTGATACTAGTTGTTAGTAAAATAGGATCGGAGAGGATTAAAATAAAACAAATGTGAAAATAAAACATAGAAGATACTCAACACAATAGAGACACATATATACGTGGTTCACCCAGTGTGGGCTACATCCACCAGAGAAGTTGACAGGTCCTTCCTTTATTACTTTCTAGAAAATGAAGGGATACAACCTACAACACACCTGTTGTAACTTCCTCTTCTTTCTCTCACATTCTCCTCACTCAGAATACAATATTCACAATGATACATAGCAACAATAAATTTCCCTCATAAAAGAGGGTTTCCTTCTAGGGAAAAAAACCCTAGCACAACTTCTACCGTCAGATCTGCAACCTTATAATGAACAGTCCAAATTTACTATGAAATTACAATATACATTTAGAAGGAAAATTTTCCTTTGGGGGCCTACTTTCCCCTAGACCCCCCAGCCGAAGGGATGGCCTCCTCAGACTCCGCAGTAGGGAACATCCCCCCTTGCACTCCCTTCCGTGGAGGAGTGTACATTCCTCTGGGGTGTAAAGTCTTCATGGGGTATAAACACAGTTGAAAACAAATACCTATGAGTTAGGAAGATAATTAGGCTCAACAACCAACACATGTCACTACCACTGATACAATCATGACCATTGTCACTAATACATCAATCAACCTGTCACTGTCACATCAACCTGTCATTGTCACATCAACCTGTCACTGTCATTGCCACATCAACCTATCACTATCACTGTCACATCAACCTGTCACTATCACTATCACATCAACTTATCACTATCACTCTCACAGATATACCATCGTCAACTAACTATAACCAAACCCACTCACATGGATACCAAAACTATCACCAAGCATGTCAACCATGTACCAAAACTTATACCATATCATGCATCAACCATGTACCAAAAACTATACCATACCATGTACCCAAACCTATACCATATCAAGAATGTACCAAGATATAACATAAACCATGTATCAAAGCATCAACCTTGTACCAACCTTGTACTATATCATGCATCAATCATGTACCATGTCATGCATCAACAATGTACCAAAACCTGTACCATGAGATGTACCTCAACCATAGACCATATCACTCATGACATGTATCAATCATTCCATAACACCATGTACCATAATATATCATCAATGCATCCAATATATGCCTCAATCATATACCATACAGTAAACCATATGCCAAGTATACAAGATGTGTCAATGTCTCAAAAATATGCCTCAAGTATGCACCATAAAAACCAAGATCATATACCAAGTATATGCCTCAAACATGTGCCAATCAACACAAATATGTGCCTCTAACAATGAACCATAGCAACCATATACAATGTACCAAGGATATGTCTCAAGCATGTGTCCATATCACCAAGACATGAACCTCAACCATATTCAACCTTGTACCAAAAAGGCCTCCAAGACATGCCTTAAGCATGTGTCATACCATCCATGATACAATCCTCAAAACTAACACAAAATACATACCTTTACTCATGAAGAGGACCTGGTGTAGATAATCTTAAACCAACAGACCAACCTAGTGTATATCATATTCAAAAAACAAAAGATATCATTTTCTTCAAGTTCTTTTCACATATCTATGACTTACACACTATCAACCTGTGGATGTCCACACCTTGGTCCACTGTGACCTGCGAATAACCTTAGAATTCTAATAGCATCAAATTTTTCCCTTTGCTTCCCTTTTCTACCTCATAATTTACTTCCTCGGATATGCTATGAAAAATATTTACCTAAATATCACTTGAAAGATAGATAATCATTGAACTTCTTTGTGTTCAAATGAGAGGCTTCTTGAAGTTTATTTATACTTGTCCATGTGACTTCTTTCCTTAAGTTTAGGGTCGACCTGTACTTTCTTTTTATAACCATTTTACCCTTTAATTAATTACTTGTAACTTCTTGTTGCAGTCGTTTAGGGGATTCTTGACCATTCTTCGGGGATTTCAACTTCATGAGGGAATAACTCCTCAACCGTTAGGAACCACATGGCGTACCACCTACCGCTAGAAACTGAAAGATGAGGAATATCCATCTATTAGGTTTTTGTATACACTTGAAGTATTATTCAACCTCATTTTCCTTGGTCATATTTGGGCCTCATGACCATACCTCTAGGTTTCTTGTAGACTTGTTCAAAGCATCTTCCTGTGAGGGCCATGCTTAAAGCTATGCCATAACTTCCCATAAGGGAACCACTTTGGAGACTTCTTCAAATTCACCCATTACATCTATAGGCTTCTAGACTGATTCTAAAGTGGAAATCAATGACAACTAACCTTCCAACACAGAGTCATGGATTTTATCAACTATGAAAGGACCAATCCAGTGCATCTGTATTTTTATCGGATGTTTCTGATAATTTTTGTCGTATAAGAGCATGAGGTCACCTTGTGAAAATCATTTATGCTTTGTATGTCAATCATGATAGGATGTTTGTCGGGATTTCTTCATATTCGGTTCAAAATATGATAAGAATCTAGATTCCTCAAGTTCCAACAGTTCTCGAACCTTCTCAGTAAGAGATTCATCATCTATCATCTTAGTATCTTGTGCAATGAATACACTTGGAGTGAGAAACTTAGCTAGAACAAATTCTTCCCTACCATATACCAGTTGAAAAGAAGTATACCTATTTAATTTCTTCGTGGTATTCCTATATGCCCATAACATAGCTAGAACTCGCTCATCCCAGTCATCCCATCTCGAAGATTTTATTAAATTTTTCCACTGTCTCATTAGCCTGTAGATGGTAGGGATAGCTCTTATGATGCTAAATAAAAAATTCTCTTGTAAGGGTTGCGATAGTATCACTAATAAAGTCGGCTCCTTGATCATTGTTCAAGCTTCAAGGGAAACCAAACCTGGTAATAACATTTTCAAAAATAAATCTTGTTTTGTTGGATATAGACCAACCCCATATAGCGTATGCTTCATCCCATCGATTCAGGTAATCAGTTGCAATAATTATGTATCTTTCCTTTGAATTCTTAGCAGGAGGATTGATCGGACCAATGAAATCGACAAGTTATTTTTCAAAGGCTTGCAATGCTCTGACAGGGTGTACAGGTAACTCATCATGACGAGATGGCTTTCCCACTCTCGAACATACATCGTAGAGCCCAAACATATTCCTTATCATATTTAAACATTGTAGGATACTATAGTCCTGCTTGTAAGATATTTCTGGCAGTAGCCTTGTCACCAACATGCCCTCCCGCAACTCCACTGTGAAATTCCCATAGAATATTAGGTCTTTCATGGTCTAGCACACAACAACGCAAGATATTATCTAATCCCAATTTGTGTAGTTTTGTCGCAATCCATTGATAATCCGTTGCATGAACCACAAGGTGCCTCTTCTAGGTCATGAAATATCCTTCTGACATAGTACTAGTAGTCAGGAATAGGGTAGTGTCCGACAGATAATCAGGAATGGCCTCAATGTGAAAATGATCTGCATCTGGGAGTTGATCATCTATAGCTCCACCACTTTCTTCCGACTCTAGTCTTGAAAAATGATATAGTGCCACATTTTGTTTACCAGGCTTGATAATGAACTCAAAAGATAAATTATGGAATAACAACAACCATCTACAAATTCATCCTTCTAACATAGGTGTTTTAACAAGATACTTCAAAGTAGAGTGATCAATAAAAAACTTAAAATGACTTCATGACAAATAATGTCTAAACTTTTGTAATGCATAAAACATTGCCAAACATTCCCTTTCAGTTGTAGTATACTTGCACTGAGCTTGGGAAAGATTTCTGCTTGCAAAGTAGACAGGATGATCAAGATTTGTGTCCCCTAGTTACGTAAGAATAACACCCAAAGTAATCACAGAGGCATCAATGTGGACATGGAACTCAATTTTATAGTTAGATAAGTTAAAATAGGTGTAGTGCTCAGCTTCTCTTTGAGCAGGTCAAATACTTTATCACAATAATGAGTCCAACGAAGTTCTTCATATTTATTTAGTAGTCATTCCAAAGGTGCGGTTATACTTTCGTAATTCCTAATAAACCTGTGATAGTACTGAATATGGCTCAAATTAGTATGCAATTGTTTGATAGTGATAGGAGGAGGCATATTGAGAATTACTGCAACTTTTGTAGGATCGACTAGCACTCCTTCTGTACAAACTATATGTCCTAGAATATTCCCAAAAGGTACACAAAAAATGCATTTTCTCAAATTAAGGGAAATTTCTAGTTGTCTGCAATGATCCAAAATCAATCGTAATATCCCAATGTGCTCCTTGAGTAAGTTGTACACAGTCCAATCATCCAAGTATACCACAAGAAATTTATGAATGAAATCATGGATTGTTGTGATCACGACCCGAGAGAACACTATTGGGGAATTCTTAATCCCAAAATGCATAACATTATTGGAAAATTATCCCCACTCAGTATTTAAGGTAGTATTTTTCTTGTCTTCTTTGGCGATTCGAACCTAACGGTATCTGGAAACACCATATGTGAAGGAATATGCTTCATTTCCCACTACATGATCTAGTACCTCATTGCTAAAGGGGTAAGAAAGGGGTCATGTTGTAATACCTCTAGGATGAAAAGCAAAGTGTAAATATCCATGTAAATGTAATTTCCTTATAAGTTGGTGATCTAAGAGTATAGAACTTTAGTTTGGTTCTTGCGCGCATTAGGCTAGTGTGTGCGAATCTTACACCAAAGGAGTACAGGTAGTTGTAAAATGATACCGTGTGCAGTTTAATGTTTTGTCGCACACCTATGTAAAGACATATTAATGGCGCACTAAAAGTGAAACAACTTAACATATGCAATGCACACAACTGTAAGTGTGAAAGGATGGTGCACTAAAGGAAAAGGCACGCAACCCTGGATTCATCACGCATTGTTTTAGTGCATAGGTTTTGAAGGCTAGAGAAGACTTATATATATATATATATATATATATATATATATATATATATAT
>JASDQU010242994.1:59394-72961 GCA_032191745.1 Picea mariana
TATATATGTCTTGATGTAACGTGCACCTATGTAAGGGTGTGAGGGTGGTTCACTAAAGAAAGAGTGCGCTCATCCAAGAAGTTTAGCGCATACTAGTTTTAGTGCACGATCTGTATATTTTGAGGTTGGTGAGCTTGGATGCAAAAGATCGGTACTTTTGTAATAAGTTTGTAAATATAATAACATACAATATAATGAAAATAAATCCCTATAGAATACCGACCACAAAAAATAGTTTGGGGGGCTTAAAATCCACTAGCTGAGGTTAAGGGTGCTACACATTATTTGGTCACCCCAGTGATCCACTGATAACATGTGTTCATGTTCCCTGAAAAGATAAAAGGAGCCTTTCTCCATGAGAAAAGTGATCGGCTTTCCCTTCTCAAAAACCCTATTAAGGAAGGTTGTTCCACCCTGCAATATGCATGGGGTGCAGTGGTCCCTAATCATTGCATCCTGCTCTAGAGCTATACTACGACGTCTCTATAGGATGCCCTATGTCTAGGGTGCAACGATGTTAAAATCTAAGGAAAAGTCGAACTTCATGAATGTTCTAGAAGGGGATCTTCTAGAAGATGAGGTGGCCTCCGAACGGTTTGAATCTTACTCTCTTTTCTGATTTGGTGGGATCATCCTAATCTCCTCATCCATATCTCTTTCACACTATATAAAGAGGGATCTCTCATGGAAAAGGATAAGGTTGAGTAGGCTAAGAATTGTATGGAGATTTCTACATTAGATCATTCTTGAGAGCTTGATTTCAATTCATCAAGTCATTGAGGATCTTCTTCATGCAAGGTTGGAGCAAAGGTGTGTCTGTTGAAGAAAAGGGCCATTGAAAGGGGACCTTGTGAAATCAAGGATTTGGTTGTAATCTCTGCTTTCCTTTTAATATGATACAACGATATGTTTCTTTCCCATAAAACTAATCTTGTTTTATTGCATGATTCCTTGATCACATGCATAGGTTCTTGTTGAGTATATTATATTTCTTTCACTTTGGTTGGATTGTGTTCCATTGTAGGTTTGATATCATTGGAGCATTGGAACGGAGCTAGGATGGAAATGGCAAGAGGAAATGACATTTAAAAGTTATGTTGTCTCTCTCTTGTTAATTAGTAAACTCAATAATTATAGCTTAGCGAAAGCATCATATTCTATTATGTTTTGTTCTAGTTTCCAGTGGGATCTAGGGAGATCTGTTTATGTCCTCATTTACCGATTAATCCTATAACAAAGGGGGATGGGACTTAAACCGAAAAAGGAATATTATAATAATATTCCTTTAAAATCATAAAGTGAGGAATATTATATTAATATTCCTTAAAAAGTCTAAAGTTAGGATATATTATTTTATGCTAAGTCCTAAGGAGGGGACAAGTGGCTGAAGGAAGTTCTCAACATGACAAGTGTCATGTTAGGGAACATGCTTTGGACTGAAGGAATTTCTCATACTGACAGGTGTCGAGTTGGGAAAATGCATTCATATAGTTAGATTTAGTCCACTCTAGTATTCTATCATCTGAGGGAATCATTCGACCATCACGAGCGAGGATCAGTAGCCGATTGTTATGCCATCAATCCAATTGTTTTGTCATAGAACTATTCAGTGAGTGAACCCAATTGTTACTGTGACCTGTACATTTATTATTGTCACAAATTCCTGTATATGGCTTGGAATGAAGAGCTAGACTGAGGAGGTGAGTTGTCAGGCCGTTGGGACTTTGGACTGAAGAGGTGATTTTTCAGGCCCATGGGAGATTTCATTCTCTCTAGGTGAGAGAATTGCAGGGAATTATTTCTCGAGGTTCCAAACTACAATGACATGTCTCTGATACTTTCTGTCTGACCTGTTTTTGAAGCCCTGGAAGGGAATTGGGGTAGTCGGAGGACTGTTGATAAGAGAAGGGGAACACTTCCTAGGGTGGGATAGGCATGTGGGGAATGAGAGATTGTAGGTTGTCAATGTGAATTTCTTTCTGTGATAGACTTTCCTGTAACTGAGTCACCAATGATTGAGTTACTCGTGATTAAGTTCCTATTGAGTGAGAGACTTTATCCTGGTTGGGAACCCTTAACCAAGTGGAGCTTAGCCCTAGATTGGTGGTAACCCACTATTGAGATTTATGAGCAGTGCAGTCTAAGGATGGAAGGAACATGAAGGGTCTTTCCAAATTTGGTGTCTTTTGTTTTAAGATAAGTGCCAATTGTGTGTTAAATTATATTTGCACTAATAATTATGCAATTGTTCTCATGGGTTATGTTGTTTATGTTGTGTATTTAATTTTGTTATTCTACATGTATATTTATGTTATGAATATGTACATAATCATGCATTTCAGAATATTTATATGTTTTAATTAGTGATAGAGTTGTGTCAAAACAATTTCGATGGAATTGTTGGTAAATTGGTATCAGAGCAAGAATGTTTCAAGTAAAATTGCCCAACGGGTGTTTGGGGGTGTTACAAATTGGTATCAGAGCCCGGTTTTCAACACTACACCTGGATGGGCAAAGTTAAAATCATGCTGAAGTGGATTTTCATAGAAAATTGAATTCAGGAGTGGCCGAATTTTCATTTATAGTGCATCCATGACGAAAATTGGAAGCAATCGAAGGGAATTGGGTAAAATCTCTAGTTTCTATTGCTAAATTCATGAATAATTTGGGGAAATTTGGCTAAGTGAAGAGGCATTCCTTATTATTTTAATCCATGTTTAAGGAAATTCATATAGAAACCATTTGAATTTGAAATTACAAAGAAACTGCAACAGATGGAGCATAATTGTTGGATTAAGATTCACAATTCATGAAGGAATTTGGAAACATTTGCACCAAAAATGTTAATCAGTGGCACACATAAGAAATTGTTGTTTCAAAGATTGAATTGGGTATACTGGAATGGAATTGAGAAATTTCATTATTACAAAACATCCACGGTGGAAAATTGGGTAAGAATTGAGCAAAATCCCCAATTTTTGTAGCAAACAAATTATGGAAAAATTAGTTAAGTGTCAAGAATGTTGTGCGCACTAAGTAGTAATGATGCTCAAAAAATTTAAGGTACACAGGAGTGCACATTAAAATTTGGGTATTGTACTATGTAGAGTCAATGATATGAAAAAAATAATATTGTGAAGGTGTGCGCGCTAAACATTGGCATTGCACAGAAAAGAAGGGTGTACAGGATATGTATAGTAAGTTTTGGTATTGTACTATGTATAACTAGTGGTGTGCGCAAGAAATAAGTGCATGGTAAAGTGCACTATTTTTGTCATCTCATGATGTAGAGTTTGTGTCACATGAGAAATAGTGTGATACACATGATGTGAACTTGGAATAGTGGCATAACATAGTTTGAATTGTTGGCGCACACACAACATTGGTATGTTGTATGTGCATATTCATGTCACTTGAAGGTACAATTACCAACGTGCAGTTTGAAAACACTTAACCTTGAATTAGTGTGGGGTAGTAATTGTAATATGCACATAGTATTAGTGTGCAACTCAAGGGTTGTACTCAGTAGAGTATTGGCGTGCGACAAAAATATACACACACTAAATAGTGGTGTGTGGTGTATGCGCTAAGTTTTAGCATGGCGTATGTAAAACTGATGCACACTAATAATTACAAAGTAGTGCATGAATTCAATTAGGTAGTCAATCTTTCCAAGAAATCAGAAGAAACAATTATGAAGTTTTATAGAAATATAACTATACATAATTTCATGGTTTTGTTAAATTGTTTATCCTAACAAATTTTTTTGGCTACACATTTTGTACAAGTTAACGACATTAGATCAAAGTAGAATCGACAAAATTTTAGAATCATGGAATATGTGCAAGGAATTTATAGTCATGAAGAAGAGATTAGAGAAATGTATATCCATATGGGTAATGAAGGTACAAATTCAAATGGACATGGAGAAGCTAAGGAACAAAGCATGAACTTGGTGGAAACCATAAAAATTTTGCAAAGGGATGTCTTGAGTCATAAAGTTGATAATGAGAGGCTTATGAAAGCTAAGGAGAAACAAGAAGACTTCAACACCAAGCTAATGAAGAGATTGGATAAAATTGAGAAGAATATGGATAAGAAGATTGAGTCAAGAAGATCAAGAATCCATAAGTCTCATGATAAGCAAGGAAGATCCATGCGTAGCAGAAGTGTTGGCAAGCAACCCCATCACTCTCCAAGAAATTCATCTAGGAGAGCACGCAATAGTTCAAGTCCTGTCAAGAAACCTAAGGAGAGGCCTGGGGTGGATAACCTACAAGGGGAAATGAATAAAATCAAACCTCCTACTTTTGATGGTGAACACAAGAAGGATGAAGATGTTGAGAAATGGTTTCTAAACATGAAAAAGTATTTTCAATTGCATAACTACTCTTCACTAGCAGAAGGTAGAATTTTTATTTATCATCTCAATGGAAAAGCATCAATGTGGTGGGACAAATATGTGCAAGTACAACATATTGATGAGAAGAAGGTGACTTGGAGATAATTCAAGAGGTATTTTCAGAGGAAATACTTGGCTAAGAGATACTATGACAAGAAAATGAATGAATTCTTTGAACTAAATCTTGGGAGTATGACTATAGATGAGTATTAAATAAGGTTTTTAGAATTGCTGAAATATATTTCATTCATAAAGGATGAAAATGTTAACATTTAGATATATTTGAGTGATCTTCTGTCATTTATCAATGACAGGATACAATATGATGACCCAAAAAAATAGGAGGAAAAAATAAGATGGGATAAGTTCCTTTATGAGCAACAAAAAGGGAAAGCATCTTACCAGAAAGCTTGGGAAAACAAGAAGAAAGGAAAGATGGAACAAAGGAAGAAGGCAACTAAGCCACTATTCTTCAAAAATAACTATCATGAATAAACAACTACTAAAGAATCCAGAATGACAGATCCATTGGGGAAAATGCTAAGGAAACAACCTATTCAATGTTGGGGTTGTAAGGGAGATCATATGTACATAGATTGCACTCATAGAAGTGAAAGATTGAGGATTGTTCACAATGCGTAGAAAGCTAAAATAGTGAAGGACATGGGCATAAGTGCACCTAAGATCTATGCATCCTTGGAAAACAAGAAAGCCGAATTTCAATTGCATATGATTGAAGTAGAAGGTAAAATCAATAATCATCCCATTGCCATTTTAATTGATTCAGGAGCTATTCATAGTTATCTACATTCTAAGATGGTGGAAATATTTCAATTTCCAAGAAACAAACTTGGAAAACCTTGGATGGTGCAACTAGCTGCAGGAGCTAAAAGAAATATTAATGAGATGGTCAATGCATGTCCAATGAACATGAATGGACTCAACACCCGCACAGATTTGAACATCATACCTTTAGGTTCCTATGACTGCCTAATTGGTATGCATTGGTTGGACCAACATCATGTTGTCCTAGATTTTTATAAAAAATCATTTACGTTCTTGGATGAGGACGAAAACTTAAGGATAGTACAAGGGATTCCCAAAGCAATAACTGTCAGAGAAATATCAACCTTGTTGTTGAATAAGAGTTGTAGAAAAGGATGTCAAATATTTGTCATGTAGATGGAAGAGACACCTAAGGATAAAGTGTCACGTATTGAATATTTTTTAGACCTGAAAGAGTTTGAAGACGTATTTAGGGAGATACCAAGATTTCCACCTAAGATAAATATTGATTTCTCCTTAAATCTCATGCCTGGAGGAGCTCCAATATCTAAGACTCCTTACAGGATGAGTAAAACTAAACTAAAGGAATTACAAATGCAACTTGAATAAATTATGAATAAGGGGTATATACACTGAATTCTATGGCCTTGGGGTGCCCCAGTATTATTTGTGAAGAAAAAGGATGGAACTTTGATACTTTGTATTGACTTTAGGAAGTTGAACAAGGTAACTGTGAAGAACAATTATCCTTTTCCAAGGATAAATGACTTTTTTGATCAACTGAAATATGAAAAAATATTCTCCAAGATTGCTTTTAGGTCAGGCTATCATTGGGTAATAATTAAGGAAGAATACATAAGTAATACTGCTTTTAGAACAAGGTATGACCATTATGAGTTCATAGTGGTACCATTTGGGTTAACAAATGCACCAACTGTCTTCATGTGTCTCATGAAATGCATATTCAAGAATTACTTGGATAAGTTTTTCATTATCTTCTTGGATGAAATCCTTATATATTCTAAGTCTGAAGAAGAGCATGAGCTACACTTGAGGATGGTGTTACATGTATTGAGGGAGCATCAATTGCATGCCAAATTGAGAAAGTGCTCATTTTACTAGAAGAAAATACATTATTTGGGTCATATTATTTCAAAGCAAGGGATGGAAGTAGATCTTGAAAATATAAAGGCCATTGAGAGGTGGCCAACACCAAGAAATGTCTCGAAAGTAATGTAATATCCCTAGCACAAGCCCTAGTTGTATTATGAATTGTCAATGTGTTTTGTACGCTGGTGAGTCGAGCAATTATAAGCTGGTAGGCTTATGTGTTAGTAATTTAGAGAGCCTAGGTGTTAAAGGCGAGGAGATTGTTTTGTACATGTAAATATTCATATTATTAATATAAAAACATTGTTGCATGTAGACCAACCATTATAAAAGAGAATGGGGAACTAAGCTCCACTAGGTTGGGTAAAGGAGAGGGAGCTAAGAGGTTGGAAAGAGGGGTTAAGCCTAAGGGCTTAAGTCCAAGAGAATAATAATTTATTATTCCAAAATCTATTTAAAAGGATATGTTTTTATCCTAAGTTCCTTGGGGAGGACAGGTGACTTCCAAAGGGAAAGGAACATTCTTCATGAGAAATAGGTGTCGGCTCAGGCACATGTAGACTTAATGGGGGAATTCTTGTTGTTGGGACACATGCAGGCACTCAAGGAGGCACTCACGCACAAGGAGGAAACAACTCACGAAAAGGGGTTCACGCATAGACAGTTTTTACTCTCACACTCTCATCATCTTCGCTAGGCAAGACCAGTCTGCCCGATCTCTCCTCACAAGTTCACTCATGCACTAAGAAAGCACCCAACCATCCAATTCTTCCATTGTTGAACCTGTGTCCATTGTGCACCTATGTAATTTACTAAGCCATCCCTTTCCTTACTCAACTTAGCTATTGTGGTTTGAAGAGGTGGGTTTCCAAGCCCATGGATGAAGTGCTAGGTTGTCAGGCTTGTGAGCAACTCTCTCTCCAGGTGGGAGAGGTTGTTGTGGGTTGAAGAAGTAGGTTGTCAAGCTTGTGAACAACTCTCTCTAGGTGAGAGAGTGTGCTAAGAAAGTGAGTTCTCCCATAGCTACTACAGAGCTTTGAGAATTCTGGTCCAGCTTGTTTCTGAAGCCCAAGGTAACGGAGGTGGAGTAGTTGATGGACTATGTGACAGTGAAGGTGTAGACTCCTGGGGTGGGATAGGCATGTGGAGAATGAGATTCTGTGAGAAGTGGGCGTAAGTGGCTCCTGGGAGAGAATCCTTCCTCTTAGACTGTGTGACTTTCCTATTGACTTTTCCTAGCCTAGGAATCCCTTGCTTGGTGGAGTTTAGTCCCAGATCAGGGGTGACCCACTGCTGAGAGTGATAAGCAGTGTGGTCTAAAGCTGGGAGGTTTTTGGAAGGTATGCACGCAGTTGGTGGTTTTACTCCATTTGAGTCTGTATGGTAGCGGTAACTATGTGTTATTTTTTTTAAATTCATTAGAAATGCATCATATATATATGTGTGTGTGTGTGTGTGTGTGTGTGTGTGTGTGTGTGTGTGTGTGTGTGTGTGTGTGTGTGTGTATGTATGTTCCTCTGTGGCATTGCCCGACCTATTGGTGGCTGGGGATGTTACAAATTGGTATCAGAGCTAGTTGAGCTAAGTGAAGTGTCTAAGTAGTGGTGTTGCCCAGATTGTTGGCAGTTGGGGATGTTACAAACTGGTATTAAAGCCATGGTTTCACCACTGATCCTGGATGGGAAATGTTAGTGGAAGTTGAAGCAACAGTTTCAAAAAATAATTGTTGTCGAAATGAAAAAAATTCAAGTTCATAGCCCATGGTTCCTACTCGGAACCTAGAGGGGATATGAACAAGAAATTCAAAGTAGGAAGTCTAGAGAATTTTGATGTACAGAGTGCTAGAAGGGCATTGAAAGAACACTTGGACTTTGTTCGGAACACAAGAGGCATAATAAGTTTAATAATTGGCCACAGTGAAATAAATCACAATGTTTGTGGTGTTGGGGCCATAGTTTATGTTCGGGAGAAGGGGAATCATTCATGACCGTAAGATTTAGAGAAAGTGCAGGAGGGTTAACCTGGAATCCCTTCAGACTTCGCGACTTCGATGAAGTTAGGTGAAAAATAAGAGAAGGTTCGAAGCTTGAAGCTCTAAAGTCCCAGAGGAGATCTACACCGTAGATCTAGGGAGAAGCCCTACCGTTGGATCAAGCCAAGTTAAAAAGGGGAAAATGCAGTGGTGAAGGGAAGAATCCCCCAAAGCTCTAAATTCTGGAGTTAAACCAGACCATCTGTCAAGAGGGACACGTGTCAGTAGATTGGCTTACTTGTTCAGGATTTCAACGTTCGGGAGAATTAGTGTGTGCGGAGGAAAGAACTCTTGAAGCCCAAAGCTTCGAATCCATGAAGATATGAAGTAGTGAGTCATGATGAAATCACCTAGAGGTGGCATGGATATCTCCTATACCTTCCACGTGCCCCCACTTGGAATGTTGACAACTGTACTCTGTGGACCTGGAGGGTAAAGAAATTTGGAAATTCAAAATTCGGGAGAGTGGAAGGAAGCAGACATAAAAAAATTTGAAGCCCAAAATTCCAGAGTAACATGGCATGATGATGTCATCAAGAATGATGTGGACCCATGGGATATGTTCCATGTGTCAATGGGTTTCGAACCCGCCAAAGATTGAAATGTCATTTGGAAGGTGACATGTGTCACCTGTCTGAGTGGGCCATGTGTATGTTTCTAATATTTCTCCACGAGGACCTCTTATCGAGTATGGTTGGTGGGGCCCTGATGGTCATAGTGGCGTGTGGAACCAGTTGTGAAATCCAGAGACTTGAAACTTCGGAAGAATGTTTCATAAGGGAACGAAAAGAAGAACTTTCAAAAGTTTCGTAACGTCAAGGTGACGAGAGGTAATGATGTCACCAAAGGTGACATGGAAGTGTTCGTAGATTAAAGATTCGGGGTGTTGGGGGTATGCGGATGTGAAATCCTCTGAAGTCCCAAAGTTTTGAAGCTCCAAAGCCCTGAAGCTCTAAAGCTCTGAATTCCCAGAGCTCATATGTCTGAAGTTCCACTATGGGTGTCAGTCGTTGGATGCTGGGTAGTCATGGACTGTTGATTCACCATACTTCGCAAGTTCGTCAATCCGGAACTCCGAGAGAATTGTTGTGATGTGCTTTGAAAACTTTCGAAGCTGGAGGCTTGAGGTCCTCAATAAGCACCTATCGACCTAGCGCTTGGCCACAACCCATGGTCGCATGGGTTGGGGGCTAAGAGAAAGGGGCTAGTGCCTGCAAAAAGAAATTATTACAAAATAGAGCAAAGATCAAAAAGAAAAGATCTGCAGGGATTCTTGATTGCTCGAGAACTGCAAAATGAAATCTGAATTTTTTCTTGAATCATATTGGTTTATGAATATTGTGGAATGTTTTAAGGATTGATGGCCTGACAAATTTTGGTTGACTGCAGATTATGTTTGCAGAGTTATGATTGTCAGAACCAAACCAAACTACCACATAGCGCATAGAAATGGAGGAGGCACAAAATTCTTCTAGTTCATAGAATGAAACTAGAGGAATGATGTCCATTTGGGAGTTGAATGATCAAACTCCAATGGGCATGGAGAAGAGATATATAAGGAATGAGACATGATGAAAATCATTGAAATATTACAGAAAGATGTCTAGACTCACCGAAAAGATAACATAAATATCATGAAAGCTAGGGAACAATAAGGAGAATTCAACATAAATTTGATACAGAGCCTAGAAAGGATAGAAAATAAATTGTATAAGGAGAGTGACTCCAGTAAATCAGGAAGTCAAAGGTACCTTGATGAGAAGAGGAAATCAAGGAGTGTTGGCAGACACCATCATCACTCCCAAGGGCACTCCAAGAGGAGGGCACACAGTAGTTCAAGCCCATCTCCTACCAAAAAGCACAAGAGATATGGAGTGGATGAACTGAAGGGTGAAATGAACAAGAATAAGCCTCCTACATTTGATGGAGAGCACAAAAAGGAGGAAGATGTCGAGACATGGCTACTTGACATAAGGAAATATTTCCAACTACATAATTATTCCTCTCATGCATAAGGAAGAATTGTAATCTATCAACTGGAACGAAAGGCATCCATGTGAAGGGATCAACTTGTGCAGGTGAAACACATTAAAAAGAAAAATGTTACTTGTAAGGAATTCCATAAATATTTCGAAAATAAATATTTGACTAAGAGATACTATGACAAAAACATGAAAGAGTTCTTTGAACTCAAGTTGGGTAACATGACCATTGATGAATATGACCGAAGGTTTTTGGAATTGCTCAATTATGTCCCTTTCATCAAAGATAAGACTGTCAAAATTCAAAGGTAGTTGTGTGGAATACCATCTTCCATCAGTGACAAGATCCGGGATGATCCTAAAACTATGGAAGAAACTATAAGGAGAGAAAAGTGCTTATATGAGCAGCAAAGAGAAAATCCCACTTTCTAGAAGGCTTGGGAAGACAAGAATAAATTCAAGATGGATCAGAGGAAGAAGGGAGCTAAGCCATCCTTTTTCAGAAATATCCCTCAAGGATAGCCATGTTTTAGAGAGCCCAGGAAGGTTGAAGTAGGTGGGAAAATTCCAAGACATCCACCTATGGATTGTTGGGGTCATAAAGGAAATCATAGGTAAAAATATTTCCCCCACAGAAATGACAAAGTGAGAGTTGTCCACAATGTTCAATAGGGAGAAACAATGGAGGACATGGGCAGAAGTGTACCAAGGATCTACGCAGCCCTGGACAACAAGCAAGAAGAATATCAGTCACATATTATTGAAGTTGAAGGTATGATCAACAACCAAACCATTACTATTTTAATTGATCTAGGAGCTAGTCATAGTTATATAGATCCTAGAATGGTGGAAAGTTTTCATTTGCCAAGAAGAAAGCACGGAAAATATTGGTTAGTTCAGTTGGCTACAGGAGCCAAGAGAAAGGTTATTGAGTTGGTTAAGTCATGTTCGGTGGACATGAATGGACTAAGCTTAAGGGATGAATTGAACATCTTACCTTTAGGCTCCTATGACTGTCTAATTGGGATAGATTGGTTGGACCAACACCATGCCATATTAGACTATCGTAACAAGGAATTCACTTGCCTGGATGAAGAAGGAAACCCAAGGAAAGTGTAGGGAATCCCAAGGACAATTACTGTCAGAGAAATCTCAGTAATGTAGCTGAAAAAATGTTACAGGAAGGGCTGCCAAATATATGCATCTCATATGGATGAAGCACCTAAGGATAAGGTGTCAAATATTGAAGACCGTGCAGTATTAAAAGATTTTAAATATGTATTCCAGGAGGTACCCGGACTACCCCCAAAGAGAGATATTGATTTCTCTATAAACTCGATGCTTGGAGCAACTCCAGTGTCAAAAACTTCTTACAGAATGAGTACACCAGAGCTGAAAGAACTACAATTGCAGCTTGAAGAACTTCTGAAGAAGAGGCATATATGACCAAGTTTGTCACCTTGGGGTGCCCCATTCTTTTTCATGAAAAATAAATATGGTACATTGATATTGTGCATTGATTTCAGACAGTTGAACAAAGTGCTATTAAGAACAAGTATCCTTTGCCAAGGATCGATGATCTATTTTATTAGTTGAAGGATGCCAAGATATTTTCAAAAATAGATATCAGGTCAGGGTACCACTAGGCAAGGATAAAAGATGAAGACATCAACAATACCCCCTTCATAACAAGGTATGTTCATTATGAATTCATAGTGGTACCATTTGGGTTATCAAATGCACCCGTTGTTTTCATGTGCCTAATGAATGGTGTATTCAGAGAATATCTAAACAAGTTTGTCATAGTCATTTCCAATGACATCCTGGTGTATTCCAAGTCAGACGAAGAGCATGAACATCATCTAAGAATGGTGTTGCAAGTGTTAAGAGAGCACCAATTGTATGCCAAATTGAGCAAGTTCTCATTCTGTTGAAAGAAAATCCATTATTTGGGGCATATTGTTTCAAAAGATGGGATAGTCGTGTGCTATAGTGGGAAAATCCCCCTACAAACTACACTAGGGTTCCAAAGTGTAGGAAGAGCTAACCGTCTAAAGTCTCCTACTTTTGACAACTATCCTAACAATACCCCACATTCATGTATAAAATACAAAGTATAAGGATATGATAGTCTTACCTTAAACTCTGCGTCCGGTGTCGATCCCAGTGCGTTTGGTCACTTCTCAACTGCAAATATCCTCCCAAGGCTGACGTGCATTCACTAAAAGACAAACAAGAAACTATGAACATGCATTCTATATATGAATTAGTGGGTTAAATGTCATAACAAAATGTAAATCAAACATAAAGATTGAACACATCATATGGTAGGACAGAAAAATTACTTCTTTATATTAATCTCACAAAGTCACTTACAAAATGAGATCGATGACTACTCCTCGAATCCGGTCCTAGGCTCCTCTTCACCAAGCTCCAACTTCTTCCATGTATCCTTATTCTCTCACACTTCTCTCTAGAGAATGGGCATAATCTTATGGATGAGGAAAAAGGGCAAGAATAGGGAATTCTAGCTTAAAACTCACAATGTGGCTGCAAATTCTTGGGGCAAGGGGGGAAATGAAATGGGAAAAGTTTCATTGTAGCTATGTTTCTCCTTGGAATGAGACCCCAACACATCCTTTTATATGGAAAAAGGATGGTTATTCGATTGGGTGATGGGCTGTAGGCGGTCAATTGGTTGGGAAACTACCCAATAGCCCGTAATCTCAATGAATCCCTTGCAATTTTTGTGAGTATATGTGGGTTGTAATGGTGCAGCTAGGGTACATACATGTCTAGTAGTGGTTCATCTAGCATACATACATGGGCAGTAATGGTGCGGGGTGCATACATCTTCAAAAAAATGGTTTTTAAGAAGAGTTGTTCAGCATTGGCTTGGAAAAAATAGTAATTAAGATGGCCTGATGCCAGGTTTGCATATCTGGTGCAATTTAGGGTTATAATACCGTGGATCCTAAGAAGCTAGAATCCATCAGAGAATAGTCAGTGTTGAAGAATGTGACAGAAGTCATATCCTTTATGGGTCTAGCTATCTATTACAGAAGGTTCATTGCCAGGTGTTCGTGCTCTTTTCGTCAATGGGTGAGCAAAAAGGGAGCACTTACATGCCTAGTTGGGCTCTTCTAGTCATGACAGCTGTAATGCAAAAGGTTAGAAAGAAAACAATAAGGGTATCAACAAGAATTAAACAAAAACTAAATAACAACATGAGCATGAAACTAAAAACTAAAAACA